>QJPP01006986.1:0-41409 GCA_003996215.1 Jaltomata sinuosa | reverse complement strand
TTCCCGTCCTTCGACATCAGGTCCTACAAGATCCGTCCCAAGGCCGGAATCTTCTTCAAAAACCCCGGAGGAAGAGGATGGTCAAAGTCATCCTAATGATAATGACAAAGGGAAAGCCACTGGAGTAGATTTCTCGGGAAAAGTACCCAAAGTCTACTATGAAAATCTTCCAGGTAGCCCTTCGGCTAGCGAAATGGAACCTCCTGCGGAAAAACCTGCTTGGCTTGGCATGCTAAAGGCTAATGAGGTCTTCGAACCCAACCCTAGCATTCTGCAAAATCAGTGGAATCATCCGCAAAACCAAATAAAGAGAAAGTGGTATGCTACCACATATACTCTTAGACAAAGAGAATCCTTTAGAGATTTGTGGATGAAAGACATGAGAATAATCGGTTGTGAAATCGAATTCTTCAAATGGTTTGAAATGACAGGCAAAATCGAAAATTGCGCTGAGTCATTACAAATTATCATTAACAAATGGTACACTTCATCCAACAAGGTTGTTGAGTCTATTACTCCTCTCTTAGAAGGGATTAGCATCCCTATTGCAGGGACTGTTATTAAAGCTTCTCCTTTTAAAGAAAAAAGTGATAAACCCGAAGCTTCATTAACAGCCGCTGACATAGACAGAGTAGTAGAACAAAACAACTACTCTAACCAAATTCTTCATGTCATTTCTAGACAGATAGAAGATACCAAACCCACCTTGAGTGGTAGACCAGCCCCAGCTTCTACTTCAGATAGCCCCCAAGGAAAAACCTACCTAAGATTTAGAATCCCGGAATTTTCCAAAAAGAATTTCCCAAAACTTAAGGATACTTTCGAAGTTACGGGAGATATTGTTGATAAAATCAATGCCCAGCTTAACAACTTCCATATCTCCAAAAAAGATGGTAAGAAGGTTGCCACCATACAAGAAAAACCTGAACAGGAGAAATCCACTCTTATTCAGAAGCTCTCCAATGATCGTTTTCATAACTTGAAAAACTATCATAACAAACCTTCTTTCCCGGACCTTCAGTATGAAGAAAATGCTTTTCTAAGCACCTCTTCACATGAAGGAAGGAGTATCACTGAATGGAACATTGATGGCCTAGCTGAGCATCAGGTTTACAACAAGCTCCACGAAATGGGAGTGGCCATAACTGCTTTTAAATTAAGAGGTTCTACTGACAAAGATGCTGCATCTATGATAGCTGCAGGTTTCACTGGAATGCTTAAACATTGGTGGGACAACTATTGTACAGATGAAATTAAGAATCTTATCTTTAATGCAACTGCAACTGAAACAGTTGCAAAAGTAGAAGGCACTAGCCAGACTACTTCTCAGGAAACCAGAGAAGATGCTTGTGCCACCCTCTTATACCATATCGCTAAACATTTTATTGGCGAACCAAAACTTTTTCAAGATAGGAGTCTTCAAATCCTTAATAACCTTAGTTGTCCTACTTTGAACGACTTTATTCATTATAAGCATGCTTTTCTTAGCAAGGTTATGATTCGTCCCGATTGCAATCTGGATTTTTGGAAGGAACGCTTTATCAGCGGTTTACCTCCCTTTTTTGCTGACAAAATCAGGACAAAAATCCAAGACCGCAATAATGGTCAAATACCCTATGGTAATCTCACATATGGTGATCTTATAAGCACCATCAACATGGTAGGGTTAGAACTCTGCACTGACATCAAGCTTAAACACCAGCTCAAGAAAGAGCAATCTTCTTCCAAAAGAGAACTTGGAAGCTTCTGTAGAGATTTTGGCTTTATCACTCCTCCTGATAAAACTGCCAAACACAAAAGTGAAAAGAGATTTCACAAGAAGAAATCCCGACGAAAGGATGAATCTTCCAGACCTAGGAAAGGAAAGTCTAGGTCTAAAAAACCCAAAGGTTCCAGAATTGATGTTTGCTGGACATGTGGCAAGGCAGGCCATAAATCTACCGAATGTCGATCAAATACCAAAAAGAAGAAGATCAATCTTCTCAACATCAATGAGGATACCAAAGAAAAACTCTTTTCCATTCTCAACGAAACCTATTCTGAATCATCAGGCATGTCTGATGAATACAGTGACAATGAAGATATCAACCTTCTCTATGATTCTGACGAAAGTCAATCCGGAAAAGATTGTACTTGTACCGAAACTTTCTATACTTGTAGTAATACTCCCCAAGCCATTCGAGTTCTTTCAGATCATTCTAAAGAAGCTCTTTTTGATGTCATTCAACACATAGCTGATGATGAGGCTAGGAATCGCTTTCTCCTAGAACTCAAAGCTATCATCCTCAGCACGGACAAACCAAAAGGCCGTCCAGTTGTTGAACCTTTCAGCATGAGGCATGTCATGAATCGATCTAATAACCCTAAAGAACCATCCATTTCATACCTTAGTCAAGAAGTTTCTAGTCTTAAGCAAGAGATTAGAGAAATAAAGGGTCGATTAGGGAAAATCGAAATGGATGCCCTCACTGATCAAGTTCTTAAAAGGGTTCCCTTGCAAGAACATTCTGACCATGAGTCTTCACAAAATAATGATGATAATGATAACATCAACAATGACCATCTTATGGAGCCCTTTGACACTGGTAATAACTCGTCGTCTTCGGGAACTCCTGGAGTCACTGTCATCACTTCTATTAGACCTCAGAGTCATCATATCCCTGTCAAAATTGTTATTGATAGAAATTTTGTTATCAACAAAGTTGCTTTACTTGACAGTGGTGCGGATCGTAACTGCATAGTATAAGGTATTGTACCTACTAAGTATTTGCAAAAAAGTACTTCCAAACTATACTCCGCTACAGGAGAACTTTTGAAAATTAATTATAAGCTTTCCAAAGCTCATATTTGCAACAATGACATTTGTTTAACAAATGATTTCATAGTTACAGAAGATATTCATGAAGATGTCATTCTGGGAATACCTTTTATCACCCAGATAAAACCTTATTTTACTGATTTAAATGGTATTAATACTACTATTCTAGGAAAAGATTTACATTTTCCTTTCATTAAAACCCTTTCACCTGATGAAAGTAATTTTATAAGAGAAAACACTATTTTTTGTATTAATAACTTACTGCAGCATGTTACTTTTTTAAAGGATGAAATTCGCGCTAGAAAAATCGAACAAATTTTAAAAATTCCGGAGATGGTTAGTAAGATAGCTAACCTTCAAAAAACTTTCGAAAAAGAAATCTGTTCTGATTTTCTAAATGCTTTTTGGGAAAGAAAAAGACATGTTGTTGACCTTCCATATATTGAAGGATTCAATGAACAAGCCATCACCACTAAGGCGAGGCCCATTCAGATGAATCAAGAAATAATGGAATTTTGCAAGGAAGAGATAAAAACTCTTTTAAATAAAAATATCATCAGGATTTCTAAATCACCTTGGAGTTGTTCTGCTTTCTACGTTAATAAAAACGCCGAGAAAGAAAGAGGAGCACCAAGATTGGTTATCAACTATAAACCTTTAAATTCTGTTTTAAAATGGATAAGGTATCCCATACCGAATAAAAGAGACCTTTTGAAAAGGATTTATAAAGCTAACATTTTTAGCAAATTTGATATGAAGTCAGGATTTTGGCAAATCCAGATTTCTGAGAAAGATAAGTATAAGACTGCATTCAATGTCCCTTTCGGGCAGTATGAATGGAATGTCATGCCATTCGGACTCAAAAATGCCCCTTCTGAATTTCAAAATATCATGAATTTCATATTCAATGATTACAGTTATATGTCTATTGTTTATATAGATGATGTGTTGATATTTTCTGAGAACATAGATTCTCATTTTAAACATCTCAATACTTTCTTTAAGATTGTTAAAAATAATGGTTTAGTTGTTAGCGCCAGTAAAATCAAGCTCTTTCAAACTACCATTAGATTTTTAGGCCATGATCTCTACCAAGGAACTCATAAGCCCATTTGTAGAGCCATAGAGTTCTCTTCCAAATTCCCCAATGAAATTCCTGATAAAACTCAGCTTCAGATATTTCTAGGAAGTCTCAATTATGTTGCTGACTTTATCCCTAAAGTCATACATATCTGTGAGCCGCTTTATAAAAGGCTCAGAAAGAATCCTGTTCCCTGGAGTACTGATCAAACCCAAGCTGTAATTCAAATTAAGGCTTTGGTTCAGACCATCCCTTGTTTAGGAATCCCAAATCCTAATGCCTTTATGATCGTAGAAACTGACGCATCTGATGCAGGATATGGAGGCATCCTTAAACAAAGAGTAGATCTTGAATCTACAGAACAACTTGTTCGGTTTACATCCAGAATCTAGAATTCCGCACAAAAAAATTATTCAACTGTTAAAAAAGAAATCTTGTCTATAGTGCTATGTATCACTAAGTTTCAAGATGATCTTATTAATAAAGAATTTTTACTAAGAGTAGATTGCAAATCTGCCAAAGAAATCTTGCAAAAAGATGTAAAAAACCTTGTTTCAAAACAGATTTTGCCAGATGGCAAGCATTACTATCTAGTTTTGATTTTAAAATTGATTTTATTAAAGGAGAAGATAATTCTCTACCAGATTTTCTAACCCGAGAATTTTTGCAGGGTAAGCATGAGGCCCTTTAGGCCAATCAAAGGAGAGCAGCCTCCCAAAGAAAGAATGGTTAAACCATTCGCCCAAACTCCTCAAACTCCTGATAAACCTGAAGCCCCTAGAAGGCCTGTTTTAAATTTCCAAAACAAATTTACTGCTCTAGCAGACTATCCAATGCTACCTTCACCAATGCAACCACCAAAGTTATCCCTTCCCCCTTAACCAAGAACTCTCAGTCTTAAAAAGCCTTTTGACCAAGGAGCATCTTCCAGCTCCATACAAGTCAAAGAAGATTATACCATGAAGGTTCCTGAATCCTTCGCACAAGCTGTTGACCCCGAGTTAATAAAAACCAAAGCAAAACAAAAAGAAGAAATTTTTTATTTTGTTGTCTCGCAGGTACTGCCGGTAATGGCACTCAACAAAGAATTTGGCAATGTTAGTATAATTGCATTGACCAAACCATGTTACACAAATTTTAATTATGTGGATAATGATAATCCACTCAAGACAAGAAGATACTATGAAGCCATTCTTAGTGACACTGGCTCCATAGAGTTTGAACACAACAGGGATGAAAACAATCCCAACATCATCAAGTTCTCGAGATTTACTATCAAGAGAATCATGGATCCTTTCGAGTGGTTTGTAGGTCACTTACACACTCCTATCAATTTATCTATGGAGCACAGACCCCAAACATATAATTGGTATGACTACAAGTCTGCATGGATGAATTTTATTTATCTAAGACCAAGACACACTTGGTTTGTCAAGTATGATGCAAAAATCATGAAGACCATCATTCCTAGATGGTTTTACGAATGGTGGAACTTATTTGGAGGAATCAAAGAATCTCTCCCCCAGCAATTTCTCAACAGGTTTGAAGACTTCCAAACCAAAGAAGAAATCACAACATTGCCGGAGCATATTAAACTATGCAAATATCATATCCAGAAGAGGATTTCTTATATTATTTCCTGGGATTTCTCCAAAACCGAAATTGACAGGATTAATTATTTATGCAAACAAATATTAGTCAAAGGATGGGCTCCAAAGCCCAAAGATCAGGCGAGTTCTTCATCGTCATCATCCAAAGTTCAAGGATCCAAGAATTCATCAAAAGCTGCACTCAAGCAAAAGCTAGAGGAAGCTCTGAATAACTTGGACAAATATAATGAAAGCCAAATCATGAAAATGATAGAAGATGCTGCATCCACAGAAAGTGGAAGTGAAGACAACGGAGACATGTGTCAGCCCAAAGGTTTAGCCTTGGCTTACATGGACCCCGATTATGAATAGGAAAAGGACCCCTGAGGAAAAGTAGAGGCAAAACCGGAATTACTTTTCCAAAAGAGGCATTTCACTATTCCTAAACGGCATCCAATGAGAAGCATAAGGACAAAACACATGGGCCCACACAAACCCATTATTTCTACTTTACAAAAAGTAGACCCCCACAAAAAGTGTCGGCAAGATCTAAGCCATTGAAAGCGTCGGCAAAATCTTGACCGTTCATCAAAGTGCTAATAGTCATCTTATTTTCTCTATAAAAGCACATTCTCTCCATTGTAAAGAGGCATCAGAAAATTATCATATTCTGAAAACCTCTCTCTCTCTCTCTCTTATCTTTCTTTGTAAGCAATGGTTGGTACAAGTTTATAAATAAACTCTTCCTTTGTAAGTTGATTCTTATCTTTTCATTATCTTTAATCCGCATTATTCAAGATCCTTTTTATGGTAAATAAACTCTTCCTTTGTAAGTTGATTCTTATCTTTTCATTATCTTTAATCCGCATTATTCAAGATCCTTTTTATGGTATCAGAGCCAAGTTTGGCCGTATACATACTAGCCATGATCGGCTAAGTATATATACTGTCTAAGGCATGACTAAATTATTTTTAATAAGTATGTGATAATTTAGTCTAGAATGACTGTTTGTATAAGATTATTATTTCATTTATCGTGTTCTTTAAATATTGTTTCTATACTTGGTGTGAGGCATTCGTTCTTTCTCATGAGTATGAGGTAACCGATTAATATCTGGCTCATACGTTGGTCAGCCGAAATCTTAAGGTCGCTATAGCCAGGAGGGCGTTTAGACCTGTTGTGATGGTGGTCCAGTAGCCAAGATGACTCTGAGAAAGATACTGTTGTTAGACCAATAGACCCTACCTTAGAAACTATATGAAGATCTTTGATACTTGTTTTAATATTCTGTATAAGCTTTCATGTCTATGCTTTTATTATCTCTTTACTTGTTAGAATAATTTATGTACTGTAAGTCCATTAGACAGTATCTTCAAAAAATCTATGGATAATAACCAACATATTTTAAACAGTATCAATTTATCTTCCCAAGCAACTAAGATTGCTAAAACTGAAAATGATTTACAAAACTGGAATTTACCAGAAGAACCTTTCAAAAAGATTTACCACTTAGGTAATTTTAGTTACATCACTCGTCATAATATTAAGACTTGTGAATCCACTATTGCTATTAATAATTCTTTAGAGATTATCAAACTACTTAAAACCAACGACATAGATCGATATAGAAATAATTTTAATTATTTGCATATTGGTTTAGTACAGGTGGCTGTCAAGCCCCTCTTCAGGAAAGGTCTTGATATTCCTGTTTGTGTCCTCCTTAGAGATGACAGGTTTCTTAATTTTGATAATTCTCTGTTAGGAGTATTGCAAAGTAACCTAGCCGATGGCCCGGTTTACTTTAATTGTTATCCTAACTTCTCCGTTGACATTAATGATCCTAATGTCATGGATTCTTTGACACTTAATGTCAAAACCAAAAACCTTAACAGTAAAGCCAATACTCGTGAGATAGCCATCATCTACAGAGTATATTATAGGCTTATGAAAACTACCCTTGCACCAAAGGCAAGAATTGAAAGCCCGAGAGGTGAAACTATGCTTATGGAAGCCAATCATAATCATAGTACTATCTTTGTTCCACGTCTTCTGAAATGGAACGATATCCTCTCTAGCAGTGATTGGCACTTTGATGCTATCACATTGCCGTCCTCGTCTCATTCGGAGAGACATCAAATAAAAAGGGTCATTCAATTTCCTGATGGATCGATCGACCTCAAATTCCTTGAAAATTCGAGACCCTCATCTTATAGGCGATCGACCTCTTCCCGTCCTTCGAAATCAGGTCCTACAAGATCCGTCCCAAGGCCGAAATCTTCTTCAAAAACCCCGGAGGAAGAGGATGGTCAAAGTCATCCTAATGATAATGACAAAGGGAAAGCCACTGGAGTAGATTTCTCGGGAAAAGTACCCAAAGTCTACTATGAAAATCTTCCAGGTAGCCCTTCGGCTAGCGAAATGGAACCTCCTGCTGAAAAACCTGCTTGGCTTGGCATGCTAAAGGCTAATGAGGTCTTCGAACCCAACCCTAGCATTCTGCAAAATCAGTGGAATCATCCGCAAAACCAAATAAAGAGAAAGTGGTATGCTACCACATATACTCTTAGACAAAGAGAATCCTTTAGAGATTTGTGGATGAAAGACATGAGAATAATCGGTTGTGAAATCGAATTCTTCAAATGGTTTGAAATGACAGGCAAAATCGAAAATTGCGCTGAGTCATTACAAATTATCATTAACAAATGGTACACTTCATCCAACAAGGTTGTTGAGTCTATTACTCCTCTCTTAGAAGGGATTAGCATCCCTATTGCAGGGACTGTTATTAAAGCTTCTCCTTTTAAAGAAAAAAGTGATAAACCCGAAGCTTCATTAACAGCCGCTGACATAGACAGAGTAGTAGAACAAAACAACTACTCTAACCAAATTCTTCATGTCATTTCTAGACAGATAGAAGATACCAAACCCACCTTGAGTGGTAGACCAGCCCCAGCTTCTACTTCAGATAGCCCCCAAGGAAAAACCTACCCAGGATTTAGAATCCCGGAATTTTCCAAAAAGAATTTCCCAAAACTTAAGGATACTTTCGAAGTTACGGGAGATATTGTTGATAAAATCAATGCCCAGCTTAACAACTTCCATATCTCCAAAAAAGATGGTAAGAAGGTTGCCACCATACAAGAGAAACCTGAACAGGAGAAATCCACTCTTATTCAGAAGCTCTCCAATGATCGTTTTCATAACTTGAAAAACTATCATAACAAACCTTCTTTCCCGAACCTTCAGTATGAAGAAAATGCTTTTCTAAGCACCTCTTCACATGAAGGAAGGAGTATCACTGAATGGAACATTGATGGCCTAGCTGAGCATCAGGTTTACAACAAGCTCCACGAAATGGGAGTGGCCATAACTGCTTTTAAATTAAGAGGTTCTACTGACAAAGATGCTGCATCTATGATAGCTGCAGGTTTCACTGGAATGCTTAAACATTGGTGGGACAACTATTGTACAGATGAAATTAAGCATCTTATCTTTAATGCAACTGCAACTGAAACAGTTGCAAAAGTAGAAGGCACTAGCCAGACTACTTCTCAGGAAACCAGAGAAGATGTTTGTGCCACCCTCTTATACCATATCGCTAAACATTTTATTGGCGAACCAAAACTTTTTCAAGATAGGAGTCTTCAAATCCTTAATAACCTTAGTTGTCCTACTTTGAACGACTTTATTCATTATAAGCATGCTTTTCTTAGCAAGGTTATGATTCGTCCCGATTGCAATCTGGATTTTTGGAAGGAACGCTTTATCAGCGGTTTACCTCCCCTTTTTGCTGACAAAATCAGGACAAAAATCCAAGACCGCAATAATGGTCAAATACCCTATGGTAATCTCACCTATGGTGATCTTATAAGCACCATCAACATGGTAGGGTTAGAACTCTGCACTGACATCAAGCTTAAACACCAGCTCAAGAAAGAGCAATCTTCTTCCAAAAGAGAACTTGGAAGCTTCTGTAGAGATTTTGGCTTTATCACTCCTCCTGATAAAACTGCCAAACACAAAAGTGAAAAGAGATTTCACAAGAAGAAATCCCGACGAAAGGATGAATCTTCCAGACCTAGGAAAGGAAAGTCTAGGTCTAAAAAACCCAAAGGTTCCAGAATTGATGTTTGCTGGACATGTGGCAAGGCAGGCCATAAATCTACCGAATGTCGATCAAATACCAAAAAGAAGAAGATCAATCTTCTCAACATCGATGAGGATACCAAAGAAAAACTCTTTTCCATTCTCAACGAAACCTATTCTGAATCATCAGGCATGTCTGATGAATACAGTGACAATGAAGATATCAACCTTCTCTATGATTCTGACGAAAGTCAATCCGGAAAAGATTGTACTTGTACCGAAACTTTCTGTACTTGTAGTAATACTCCCCAAGCCATTCGAGTTCTTTCATATCATTCTAAAGAAGCTCTTTTTGATGTCATTCAACACATAGCTGATGATGAGGCTAGGAATCGCTTTCTCCTAGAACTCAAAGCTATCATCCTCAGCACGGACAAACCAAAAGGCCGTCCAGTTGTTGAACCTTTCAGCATGAGGCATGTCATGAATCGATCTAATAACCCTAAAGAACCATCCATTTCAGACCTTAGTCAAGAAGTTTCTAGTCTTAAGCAAGAGATTAGAGAAATAAAGGGTCGATTAGGGAAAATCGAAATGGATGCCCTCACTGATCAAGTTCTTAAAAGGGTTCCCTTGAAAGAACATTCTGACCATGAGTCTTCACAAAATAATGATGATAATGATAACATCAACAATGACCATCTTATGGAGCCCTTTGACACTGGTAATAACCCGTCGTCTTCGGGAACTCCTGGAGTCACTATCATCACTTCTATTAGACCTCAGAGTCATCATATCCCTGTCAAAATTGTTATTGATAGAAATTTTGTTATCAACAAAGTTGCTTTACTTGACAGTGGTGCGGATCGTAACTGCATAGTAAAAGGTATTGTACCTACTAAGTATTTGCAAAAAAGTACTTCCAAACTATACTCCGCTACAGGAGAACTTTTGAAAATTAATTATAAGCTTTCCAATGCTCATATTTGCAACAATGACATTTGTTTAACAAATGATTTCGTAGTTACAGAAGATATTCATGAAGATGTCATTCTGGGAATACCTTTTATCACCCAGATAAAACCTTATTTTACTGATTTAAATGGTATTAATACTACTATTCTAGGAAAAGATTTACATTTTCCTTTCATTAAAACCCTTTCACCTGATGGAAGTAATTTTATAAGAGAAAACACTGTTTTCCGTATTAATAACTTACTGCAGCATGTCACTTTTTTAAAGGATGAAATTCGCGCTAGAAAAATCGAACAAATTTTAAAAACCCCGGAGATGGTTAGTAAGATAGCTAACCTTCAAAAAACTTTCGAAAAAGAAATCTGTTCTGATTTTCCAAATGCTTTTTGGGAAAGAAAAAGACATGTTGTTGACCTTCCATATATTGAAGGATTCAATGAACAAGCCATCACCACTAAGGCGAGGCCCATTCAGATGAATCAAGAAATAATGGAATTTTGCAAGGAAGAGATAAAAACTCTTTTAAATAAAAATATCATCAGGATTTCTAAATCACCTTGGAGTTGTTCTGCTTTCTACGTTAATAAAAACGCCGAGAAAGAAAGAGGAGCACCAAGATTGGTTATCAACTATAAACCTTTAAATTATGTTTTAAAATGGATAAGGTATCCCATACCGAATAAAAGAGACCTTTTGAAAAGGATTTATAAAGCTAACATTTTTAGCAAATTTGATATGAAGTCAGGATTTTGGCAAATCCAGATTTCTGAGAAAGATAAGTATAAGACTGCATTCAATGTCCCTTTCGGGCAGTATGAATGGAATGTCATGCCATTCGGACTCAAAAATGCCCCTTCTGAATTTCAAAATATCATGAATTTCATATTCAATGATTACAGTTATATGTCTATTGTTTATATAGATGATGTGTTGATATTTTCTGAGAACATAGATTCTCATTTTAAACATCTCAATACTTTCTTTAAGATTGTTAAAAATAATGGTTTAGTTGTTAGCGCCAGTAAAATCAAGCTCTTTCAAACTACCATTAGATTTTTAGGCCATGATCTCTACCAAGGAACTCATAAGCCCATTTGTAGAGCCATAGAGTTCTCTTCCAAATTCCCCAATGAAATTCCTGATAAAACTCAGCTTCAGAGATTTCTAGGAAGTCTCAATTATGTTGCTGACTTTATCCCTAAAGTCATACATATCTGTGAGCCGCTTTATAAAAGGCTCAGAAAGAATCCTGTTCCCTGGAGTACTGATCAAACCCAAGCTATAATTCAAATTAAGGCTTTGGTTCAGACCATCCCTTGTTTAGGAATCCCAAATCCTAATGCCTTTATGATCGTAGAAACTGACGCATCTGATGCAGGATATGGAGGCATCCTTAAACAAAGAGTAGATCTTGAATCTACAGAACAACTTGTTCGGTTTACATCCGGAATCTAGAATTCCGCACAAAAAAATTATTCAACTGTTAAAAAAGAAATCTTGTCTATAGTGCTATGTATCACTAAGTTTCAAGATGATCTTATTAATAAAGAATTTTTACTAAGAGTAGATTGCAAATCTGCCAAAGAAATCTTGCAAAAATATGTAAAAAACCTTGTTTCAAAACAGATTTTTGCCAGATGGCAAGCATTACTATCTAGTTTTGATTTTAAAATTGATTTTATTAAAGGAGAAGATAATTCTCTACCACATTTTCTAACCCGAGAATTTTTGCAGGGTAAGCATGAGGCCCTTTAGGCCAATCAAAGGAGAGCAGCCTCCCAAAGAAAGAATGGTTAAATCATTCGCCCAAACTCCTCAAACTCCTGATAAACCTGAAGCCCCTAGAAGGCCTGTTTTAAATTTCCAAAACAAATTTACTGCTCTAGCAGACTATCCAATGCTACCTTCACCAATGCAACCACCAAAGTTGTCCCTTCCCCCTCAACCAAGAACTCTCAGTCTTAAAAAGCCTTTTGACCAAGGAGCATCTTCCAGCTCCATACAAGTCAAAGAAGATTATACCATGAAAGTTCCTGAATCCTTCGCACAAGCTGTTGACCCCGAGTTAATAAAAACCAAAGCAAAACAAAAAGAAGAAATTTTTGATTTTGTTGTCTACCAAGGAACTCATAAGCCCATTTGTAGAGCCATAGAGTTCTCTTCCAAATTCCCCAATGAAATTCCTGATAAAACTCAGCTTCAGAGATTTCTAGGAAGTCTCAATTATGTTACTGACTTTATCCCTAAAGTCAGACATATCTGTGAGCCGCTTTATAAAAGGCTCAGAAAGAATCCTGTTCCCTGGAGTACTGATCAAACCCAAGCTGTAATTCAAATTAAGGCTTTGGTTCAGACCATCCCTTGTTTAGGAATCCCAAATCCTAATGCCTTTATGATCGTAGAAACTGACGCATCTGATGCAGGATATGGAGGCATCCTTAAACAAAGAGTAGATCTTGAATCTACAAAACAACTTGTTCGGTTTACATCCGGAATCTAGAATTCCGCACAAAAAAATTATTCAACTGTTAAAAAAGAAATCTTGTCTATAGTGCTATGTATCACTAAGTTTCAAGATGATCTTATTAATAAAGAATTTTTACTAAGAGTAGATTGCAAATCTGCCAAAGAAATCTACCAAAATCAAAAATCTCTTCTTTTTGTTTTGCTTTGGTTTTTATTAACTCGGGGTCAACAGCTTGTGCGAAGGATTCAGGAACTTTCATGGTATAATCTTCTTTGACTTGTATGGAGCTGGAAGATGCTCCTTGGTCAAAATGCTTTTTAAGACTGAGAGTTCTTGGTTGAGGGGGAAGGGACAACTTTGGTGGTTGCATTGGTGAAGGTAGCATTGGATAGTCTGCTAGAGCAGTAAATTTGTTTTGGAAATTTAAAACAGGCCTTCTAGGGGCTTCAGGTTTATCAGGAGTTTGAGGAGTTTGGGCGAATGGTTTAACCATTCTTTCTTTGGGAGGCTGCTCTCCTTTGATTGGCCTAAAGGGCCTCATGCTTACCCTGCAAAAATTCTCGGGTTAGAAAATCTGGTAGAGAATTATCTTCTCCTTTAATAAAATCAATTTTAAAATCAAAACTAGATAGTAATGCTTGCCATCTGGCAAAAATCTATTTTGAAACAAGGTTTTTTACATCTTTTTGCAAGATTTCTTTGGCAGATTTGCAATCTACTCTTAGTAAAAAATCTTTATTAATAAGATCATCTTGAAACTTAGTGATACATAGCACTATAGACAAGATTTCTTTTTTAACAGTTGAATAATTTTTTTGTGCGGAATTCCAGATTCCGGATGTAAACCGAACAAGTTGTTCTGTAGATTCAAGATCTACTCTTTGTTTAAGGATGCCTCCATATCCTGCATCAGATGCGTCAGTTTCTACGATCATAAAGGCATTAGGATTTGGGATTCCTAAACAAGGGATGGTCTGAACCAAAGCCTTAATTTGAATTACAACTTGGGTTTGATCAGTACTCCAGGGAACAGGATTCTTTCTGAGCCTTTTATAAAGCGGCTCACAGATATGTCTGACTTTAGGGATAAAGTCAGCAACATAATTGAGACTTCCTAGAAATCTCTGAAGCTGAGTTTTATCAGGAATTTCATTGGGGAATTTGGAAGAGAACTCTATGGCTCTACAAATGGGCTTATGAGTTCCTTGGTAGAGATCATGGCCTAAAAATCTAACGGTAGTTTGAAAGAGCTTGATTTTACTGGCGCTAACAACTAAACCATTATTTTTAACAATCTTAAAGAAAGTATTGAGATGTTTAAAATGAGAATCTATGTTCTCATAAAATATCAACACATCATCTATATAAACAATAGACATATAACTGTAATCATTGAATATGGAATTCATGATATTTTGAAATTCAGAAGGGGCATTTTTGAGTCCGAATGGCATGACATTCCATTCATACTGCCCGAAAGGGACATTGAATGCAGTCTTATACTTATCTTTCTCAGAAATCTGGATTTGCCAAAATCCTGACTTCATATCAAATTTGCTAAAAATGTTATCTTTATAAATCCTTTTCAAAAGGTCTCTTTTATTCGGTATGGGATACCTTATCCATTTTAAAACAGAATTTAAAGGTTTATAGTTGATAACCAATCTTGGTGCTCCTATTTCTTTCTCGGCGTTTTTATTAACGTAGAAAGTAGAACAACTCCAAGGTGATTTAGAAATCCTGATGATATTTTTATTTAAAAGAGTTTTTATCTCTTCCTTGCAAAATTCCATTATTTCTTGATTCATCTGAATGGGCCTCGCCTTAGTGGTGATGGCTTGTTCATTGAATCCTTCAATATATGGAAGGTCAACAACATGTCTTTTTCTTTCCCAAAAAGCATTTGGAAAATCAGAACAGATTTCTTTTTTGAAAGTTTTTTGAAGGTTAGCTATCTTACTAACCATCTCCGGAGTTTTTAAAATTTGTTCGATTTTTCTAGCGCGAATTTCATCCTTTAAAAAAGTGACATGCTGCAGTAAGTTATTAATACGGAAAACAGTGTTTTCTCTTATAAAATTACTTTCATCAGGTGAAAGGGTTTTAATGAAAGGAAAATGTAAATCTTTTCCTAGAATAGTATTATTAATACCATTTAAATCAGTAAAATAAGGTTTTATCTGGGTGATAAAAGGTATTCCCAGAATGACATCTTCATGAATATCTTCTGTAACTACGAAATCATTTGTTAAACAAATGTCATTGTTGCAAATATGAGCTTTGGAAAGCTTATAATTAATTTTCAAAAGTTCTCCTGTAGCGGAGTATAGTTTGGAAGTACTTTTTGCAAATACTTAGTAGGTACAATACCTTTTACTATGCAGTTACGATCCGCACCACTGTCAAGTAAAGCAACTTTGTTGATAACAAAATTTCTATCAATAACAATTTTGACAGGGATATGATGACTCTGAGGTCTAATAGAAGTGATGACAGTGACTCCAGGAGTTCCCGAAGACGACGAGTTATTACCAGTGTCAAAGGGCTCCATAAGATGGTCATTGTTGATGTTATCATTATCATCATTATTTTGTGAAGACTCATGGTCAGAATGTTCTTGCAAGGGAACCCTTTTAAGAACTTGATCAGTGAGGGCATCCATTTCGATTTTCCCTAATCGACCCTTTATTTCTCTAATCTCTTGCTTAAGACTAGAAACTTCTTGACTAAGGTATGAAATGGATGGTTCTTTAGGGTTATTAGATCGATTCATGACATGCCTCATGCTGAAAGGTTCAACAACTGGACGGCCTTTTGGTTTGTCCGTGCTGAGGATGATAGCTTTGAGTTCTAGGAGAAAGCGATTCCTAGCCTCATCATCAGCTATGTGTTGAATGACATCAAAAAGAGCTTCTTTAGAATGATCTGAAAGAACTCGAATGGCTTGGGGAGTATTACTACAAGTATAGAAAGTTTCGGTACAAGTACAATCTTTTCCGGATTGACTTTCGTCAGAATCATAGAGAAGGTTGATATCTTCATTGTCACTGTATTCATCAGACATGCCTGATGATTCAGAATAGGTTTCGTTGAGAATGGAAAAGAGTTTTTCTTTGGTATCCTCATCGATGTTGAGAAGATTGATCTTCTTCTTTTTGGTATTTGATCGACATTCGGTAGATTTATGGCCTGCCTTGCCACATGTCCAGCAAACATCAATTCTGGAACCTTTGGGTTTTTTAGACCTAGACTTTCCTTTCCTAGGTCTGGAAGATTCATCCTTTCGTCGGGATTTCTTCTTGTGAAATCTCTTTTCACTTTTGTGTTTGGCAGTTTTATCAGGAGGAGTGATAAAGCCAAAATCTCTACAGAAGCTTCCAAGTTCTCTTTTGGAAGAAGATTGCTCTTTCTTGAGCTGGTGTTTAAGCTTGATGTCAGTGCAGAGTTCTAACCCTACCATGTTGATGGTGCTTATAAGATCACCATATGTGAGATTACCATAGGGTATTTGACCATTATTGCGGTCTTGGATTTTTGTCCTGATTTTGTCAGCAAAAAAGGGAGGTAAACCGCTGATAAAGCGTTCCTTCCAAAAATCCAGATTGCAATCGGGACGAATCATAACCTTGCTAAGAAAAGCATGCTTATAATGAATAAAGTCGTTCAAAGTAGGACAACTAAGGTTATTAAGGATTTGAAGACTCCTATCTTGAAAAAGTTTTGGTTCGCCAATAAAATGTTTAGCGATATGGTATAAGAGGGTGGCACAAGCATCTTCTCTGGTTTCCTGAGAAGTAGTCTGGCTAGTGCCTTCTACTTTTGCAACTGTTTCAGTTGCAGTTGCATTAAAGATAAGATGCTTAATTTCATCTGTACAATAGTTGTCCCACCAATGTTTAAGCATTCCAGTGAAACCTGCAGCTATCATAGATGCAGCATCTTTGTCAGTAGAACCTCTCAATTTAAAAGCAGTTATGGCCACTCCCATTTCGTGGAGCTTGTTGTAAACCTGATGCTCAGCTAGGTCATCAATGTTCCATTCAGTGATACTCCTTCCTTCATGTGAAGAGGTGCTTAGACAAGCATTTTCTTCATACTGAAGTTCCGGGAAAGAAGGTTTGTTATGATAGTTTTTCAAGTTATGAAAACGATCATTGGAGAGCTTCTGAATAAGAGTGGATTTCTCCTGTTCAGGTTTCTCTTGTATGGTGGCAACCTTCTTACCATCTTTTTTGGAGATATGGAAGTTGTTAAGCTGGGCATTGATTTTATCAACAATATCTCCCGTAACTTCGAAAGTATCCTTAAGTTTTGGGAAATTCTTTTTGGAAAATTCCGGGATTCTAAATCCTGGGTAGGTTTTTCCTTGGGGGCTATCTGAAGTAGAAGCTGGGGCTGGTCTACCACTCAAGGTGGGTTTGGTATCTTCTATCTGTCTAGAAATGACATGAAGAATTTGGTTAGAGTAGTTGTTTTGTTCTACTACTCTGTCTATGTCAGCGGCTGTTAATGAAGCTTCGGGTTTATCACTTTTTTCTTTAAAAGGAGAAGCTTTAATAATAGTCCCTGCAATAGGGATGCTAATCCCTTCTAAGGGAGGAGTAATAGACTCAACAACCTTGTTGGATGAAGTGTACCATTTGTTAATGATAATTTGTAATGACTCAGCGCAATTTTCGATTTTGCCTGTCATTTCAAACCATTTGAAGAATTCGATTTCACAACCGATTTTTCTCATGTCTTTCATCCACAAATCTCTAAAGGATTCTCTTTGTCTAAGAGTATATGTGGTAGCATACCACTTTCTCTTTATTTGGTTTTGCGGATGATTCCACTGATTTTGCAGAATGCTAGGGTTGGGTTCGAAGACCTCATTAGCCTTTAGCATGCCAAGCCAAGCAGGTTTTTCCGCAGGAGGTTCCATTTCGCTAGCCGAAGGGCTACCTGGAAGATTTTCATAGTAGACTTTGGGTACTTTTCCCGAGAAATCTACTCCAGTGGCTTTCCCTTTGTCATTATCATTAGGATGACTTTGACCATCCTCTTCCTCCGGGGTTTTTGAAGAAGATTCCGGCCTTGGGACGGATCTTGTAGGACCTGATGTCGAAGGACGGGAAGAGGTCGATCGCCTATAAGATGAGGGTCTCGAATTTTCAAGGAATTTGAGGTCGATCGATCCATCAGGAAATTGAATGACCCTTTCTATTTGATGTCTCTCCGAATGAGACGAGGACGGCAATGTGATAGCATCAAAGTGCCAATCACTGCTAGAGAGGATATCGTTCCATTTCAGAAGACGTGGAACAAAGATAATACTATGATTATGATTGGCTTCCATAAGCATAGTTTCACCTCTCGGGCTTTCAATTCTTGCCTTTGGTGCAAGGGTAGTTTTCATAAGCCTATAATATACTCTGTAGATGATGGCTATCTCACGAGTATTGGCTTTACTGTTAAGGTTTTTGGTTTTGACATTAAGTGTCAAAGAATCCATGACATTAGGATCATTAATGTCAACGGAGAAGTTAGGATAACAATTAAAGTAAACCGGGCCATCGGCTAGGTTACTTTGCAATACTCCTAACAGAGAATCATCAAAATTAAGAAACCTGTCATCTCTAAGGAGGACACAAACAGGAATATCAAGACCTTTCCTGAAGAGGGGCTTGACAGCCACCTGTACTAAACCAATATGCAAATAATTAAAATTATTTCTATATCGATCTATGTCGTTGGTTTTAAGTAGTTTGATAATCTCTAAAGAACTATTAATAGCAATAGTGGATTCACAAGTCTTAATATTATGACGAGTGATGTAACTAAAATTACCTAAGTGGTAAATCTTTTTGAAAGGTTCTTCTGGTAAATTCCAGTTTTGTAAATTATTTTCAGTTTTAGCAATCTTAGTTGCTTGGGAAGATAAATTGATACTGTTTAAAATATGTTGGTTATTATCCATAGATTTTTTGAAGATACCGTCTAATGGACTTACAGTACATAAATTATTCTAACAAGTAAAGAGATAATAAAAGCATAGACATGAAAGCTTATACAGAATATTAAAACAAGTATCAAAGATCTTCATATAGTTTCTAAGGTAGGGTCTATTGGTCTAACAACAGTATCTTTTTCAGAGTCATCTTGGCTACTGGACCACCATCACAACAGGTCTAAACGCCCTCCTGGCTATAGCGACCTTAAGATTTCGGCTGACCAACGTATGAGCCGGATATTAATCGGTTACCTCATACTCATGAGAAAGAACGAATGCCTCACACCAAGTATAGAAACAATATTTAAAGAACACGATAAATGAAATAATAATCTTATACAAACAGTCATTCTAGACTAAATTATCACATACTTATTAAAAATAATTTAGTCATGCCTTAGACAGTATATATACTTAGCCGATCACGGCTAGTATGTATACGGCCAAACTTGGCTCTGATACCATAAAAGGTGGGTCATTGGGAATGTCCACGAGTCTCGGACATAGAAATATCTTTCTAGGCTAGTTATGCTTGCTGAGTAGCTGTGGGCCTGTGCAGGGTCGATCGGTTGATTGTGAGCTGTTGGGCAACTATTGTGTTTGATCATACCATTTCCATGTATATAAAGAGGTTTTATCTATGTTTTACTACGGTTTTGGCTTCGGGCCTACTGGCACTATTTTTAAAACCTTGCATGGCTCCGGAGACCTGTTTTTGATGGAAATGAATTGGAAATGATTTGATTTAACTTGTAAATATTCTTGGGGTAAAATAAGGTCAAATTATGATTTATATCACCAGTTTTACTATTAACGCTAGACTCGGCAGGGACGGGGTGCTAGTTGAGTTTCTTATTAAATTGGGATGATTTTTAGCCTCGGTTAGACCGAGCACCTGAGATGACTTTCTACTGCTTAGACCTGGTTATGTCTAGGCACCCTTGGAGGGGTTTTTGAGGCATTTTCCCACTATTTTAGTCCTGGACAGGGACTGGGCATGCATATTCGAGACTAGGTCTCTATCTTGAACTCAGACTTGCTTCCGGAGGACATATTTTGGTACTAAGTTTTAGTATGGGGTCTGGGACCCCCATGGACTTTGTCGTCCGAGCTTGAGGCTTTGGGCTGCGTGTACTGGAAGGAGGATATACGGTGGCATAGAGGTATATAGGCAGTGTCCTTCCATAGAACCTACTTGTTGGGCTCATTCGGCACCGGATGGGGTACATACAGAGATACCATTTCACCTGAGATTTTCATGCATCATATCATCCATTGTTTGAGGCTCCACCCTTGTTTGTTGTTTGTTGATTGTACGCTCTGGTAGTATGGGATACCAGAGGGTTTCTTCTCAATTGTTTGTGTTCCTCTGTTGTATGGGCGGCCGAGGGACTGTACGTAGACTCTTGTTATTTACTTACGAAATTGTTCTCTATTATGGTTAAGTATGAAATTGGTTACTGCTAGGCTGTTAGTTTCTAGATTTGAGATTGATATGATTAGTTGAGTTTGATTCCTGTCACCGAGCATGCCTATCATTACTCTTCCCCTCTTCCTCTTACACTTAAGGTTACCACTATACCGTCCATTTTGTAAACTTATTATGTATATAATATTATTGCAAGGATCTTAGGTGCATTGTTTCTTACTTTTACCTGTGCCTGTTGTGTATATATTATGCTTGCTGGCCTCGCATGTTGTTCTGTTGACTTCCCTCTAGGCTAGTTCCTGTGTACTTTTTGTTGATTTCTGTGACTACTTGCTTCTATTCTGTCTGTTACAATGCTTTTATCTTATATGTGCCAAGTCGGCCTATGATACCTGCTGGGTACCTTATGCTTCTCATTTGGTGCTCACCCTACCCCCTGCATTTTTTGGTGCAGATCCTAGCGTGGGCCATCACCGCTAGATTGTTATGATTCGTGCTTAGAGATCTTTTGGGGACTACTTCAGACTGAGGGTGATATTTTGGCACCGGAGCTTAGCTTTAGTTTATCTTTTACTTTATGTACTCTATTACCATTTCGAGACATTTATATATACTATTTTGGATCGTTTGTACTCCTTATATGTAGTTCTTGCGGTATACTATGATACCAGGTTTTGTGGTTTGGTTTAGCTTCGGCTTATGTATATATATATTCCTGTTATCTTTTCTCTTTATCTTGTTCCCTTACTTTTGCTTATTAAACTATTCTCCTGCTTAATTGGCTGATAGTAGCCCATTACTAATTGTTCTGGGCTACGAGGATTGGTTCGCCTACTTGAGGGTTATAGGTGCCATCATGATCGAGAAATCGGGTCGTGACATCTTGGTATCAGATCCTAGGTTCACTGGTGTCATCGGTATAGGACCCAATGTCTAGTAGAGTCCTGAGGATCAGGACGGAGACATCCATGCTCAATCTTCGGGAGGCTATACTGACAACATAGGAAATATGACTCTTTCATTGCTTCTGTATCATGCGTAGTACCCTTGAAGGTTTTGGAAATCTCATTTGTTCTACTTCATTCTTCTGCAGATGGTTCGTACAAGAGCGTCGGCATCAGGTAGAGATGAGCCACCGACTCCAGCTAGGGGTCGAGGACGCCCCCGAGTAGTGGCACCTGCTAGAGTTTAGATAGATCTCAAGTGTCATGTGGATCAGGGGGCAGCCCAGGTACCACCAGCTCCAGTACCAGCCCCATCACCCATTTTGTGCCAGCCTCATCCCCAACTCAGTCTTCAGTCATTCGAGGTTTACTATTACAGCTTTTGGGTATGATTGGAGAGAGGACTTCTAAGATAGCACAAACATCTGTTCAGGGGGTAGCCCTGGGTGCACAGAGTTCAGGAGCGCAGCCTGCTACTATGGCTCCCCGTGCAGAGGTCATTCTGATCCCATCAGTTGCACAACCTCTTCCTCCTCGCCCAACTATGACAGAGTCAGAGCAGAAGGCGTTGGGTAGGTTTTTGAGATTATCACCTCCGAGGTTTGCTGGTAATGTCTTTTGGGTTGACTAATGCCCCTACAGCCTTTATAAACTTGATGCATAAGGTGCTTGGACCGCATTTGGACTCATTTGTGATAGTTTTCATAGATGACATCTTGGTATACTCGCAGAGTAGGGATGAGCATGAGCAGCACTTGAGGACTATACTCCAGACTTTGAGAGATCATCGACTTTATGCCAAGTTCTCAAGGTGCAAGTTTTGGCTTGAGTCAGTTGCATTCATAGGGCACGTGGTGTCTAAGGATGAGATTAGGGTTGATCCGGGAAAGATTTCAGCGGTTTGTGATTGGCCTAGACCTACTACTATTACTGAGGTCCGTAGCTTTATTGGGTTAGCAGGTTACTAAAGACGCTTTGTTTAGGAATTTTCTTCTATAGCAGCACCCTTGACTATGCTGACTAGGAAGGATGTCCCATTTCAGTGGTCGGATTAGTGTGAGGATAGCTTTCAGAGGCTTAAGGACTTATTGACTTCAGCTCCAATTTTGACTTTGCCGATTGAGGGTCACAGATTCTCTGTGTATTGTGATGCTTCTGGAGTTGGTCTTGGTTGTGTATTGGTGAAGCAGGTTCGAGTGATAGCATATGCGTCAAGGCAGCTGAAGGTTCACGAGCGCAACTACCCCACCCATGACTTGGAGTTGGCGGCAGTAGTTTTCACGCTTAAGATCTGGAGGCATTACCTATATAGAGTTCACTGTGAGATCTTCACTGATCACCGTAGTCTTCAGTATATCACGAGTCAGCGAAAGCTGAACTCGAGGCAGAGGAGATGGTTCGAGCTACTGAAGGACTATGACTTTATTATTCTATATCATCCAGGCAAGGCAAACGATGCCTTGAGATGAAAGGCGGTGAGTATGGGTAGCCTAGCTTTACTTTCAGTTTCTGAGCGACCATTGGCCTTGGACATCCAGTCCTTGGCTAACCGTTTTGTTAGGCTTGACCTGTCGGATCCGAGCAGAGTTCTCTCTAGTATCGAGGTTCATTCTACTTTGATTGATCAGATTAAAAGCCGTCAATTTGAGGATCAGCTGTTCTGTGACCTTCATGATTAGGTTGTCCGGGGTGAGGCCAGTCGGGCTACTCTAGATTCAGATAGGATCCTGAGGTTTGATAGTTGCCTTTGTGTTCCGAAGGTTAGTGATTTGATTCAGTTGATACTTCATGAGGCATATTGTACTAGATACTCCATTCACCCTGGCACAACAAAGATGTATAGAGACTTGAGACAGCTTTATTGGTGGAGTGGTATGAAGCGGGATGTAGCAGAGTTTGTATCTTGGTGCTTGAATTGTCAGCAGGTGAAGCTTGAGCATATGAGACATGGTGGTTTGATACAGCGACTTCCCATTCCTGAGTGGAAGTGGGAAGGGATTACTATGGACTTCGTTGTTGGTTTGCCTCGTACTTCTCGTGGGTTTGATTCCATATGGGTGATTGTTAATAGGCTGACTGAGTCAACATATTTCTTGTTGGTTCAGACTTCTTATGGTGCAGAGAGGTTAGCTCAGATCTACCTTTGTGAGATTGTTCGGTTTCACGGGGTCCCAACTTCTATTATTTCAGACCGTGACACTCAGTTCACCTCTCAGTTCTGGAGAGCTATTCAGCGAGATTTGGGTACAAAGGTTCATCTTAGTACTGCTTTCCACCCTCAGACAGATGGCCAGTCCGAGAGGGCCATTCAGGTCCTAGAGGACATGCTTTGGGCCTGTGTTCTTGACATTGGAGGTTCGTGGGATTAGTTTGTGCCTTTAGCTGAATTTGCATATAATAATAATTTTCATTTGAGTATTGGCATGGAACCATTCGAGGCTTTGTATGGTAGGCGTTGCAGATCGCTGGTTGGTTGGTTTGATGGTTTCGAGTCTAGGCCACAAAGTACATATTTGTTTTGAGATTCCTTAGACCGAGTCCAAGTGATTCAGGACAGACTTCGGGCAGCTCAGAGCAGGTAGAAGAGTTATGATGATTGTAGACTTCGTGCCCTGGAGTTCAGTGTTGGTGACTTGGTATTCCTCTGTGTGTCACCCATGAAGGGCGTGATGAGATTTGGTCGGCTGGGCAAGCTTAGCCCCAGGTACATTGTGTCGTTTGAGATTCTTCAGAGGGTTGGTAGTGTTGCTTACATGTTAGCTTTGCCTCTGATGTTTTCTGCTATGCACCCGGTTATCTATTTATCGATGTTGCGGCGGTATATTCCAGACCAGTCTCATGTGTTGCAGTGGGATTCAGTTCAGTTGGATGAGAGTTTAGCCTTTATTGAGGTGTCGGTAGCTATTTTGGCCAGAGATGTCAGGAGATTGAGGTCTGGGAAGATCCCAGTTGTTAAGGTTCAGTAGAGGCACCTTCCAGTTGAGGAGGCTACCTGGGAGACCGAGAGAGATATGCGGGCTCAGTATCCACAACTATTTGAGCCTTCAGGTACTTCATTGTCCTTGGCTTTCGAGGACGAAAGTCCTTTTTAGTAGTGGATGATGTAATGACTCTTCCGGTCATTCCCACGTTTACGCTTTCTTTGTTCTGTTAGAGCTTGCTTGTAGTAGCCCCAAGTCATTTATGGCTTGCTGGGACCGGTAGTTCTGTACCCTGGCCGTTCAGTTGGTCTTTATGACCAATTTCCTGTCGTAGCAGCTGAGTATCAAAATCCTGCGATGGTGATTTAGAAAACCTAAAATTGAGAATTTTATTAAAATCGCGCGTATTTGAAAATATTTGATTTAAAAAGTTATATTTTTATTGCCTTCCTAAAATATTTTAAAGGTTTATGAAAAATACTTTTGTTATGATATATTTGTGTATGCATTTATTTTATAAGAGTTTTATAAATTATTAATATTTTAACGGAGATAGTAAACTTAGTTATGTTGAAAATTATTATTATTATAATATAGTAGGTTTTATTTGAAATAATTTTTTATTGTTTATGGTATATTTAAAAAGCTATATATTTTACCACGAATCTATGCAATACCCGAATTTATGTATAATTAGATTAAAAAGAGTTGGAGATGTGGACACATCCACTTCCACGTGGAAGTGAAGAAAAGGTCCAATAATTCTTCAAATAAAAGGTGACATATTATGCATCAAGTGTTACTATTTTTATTAATTACATAAGCATTTATGTAAGCTAATTCTTTACATGAGGTTGTGGGACATCTTTATTAACTCTAGCAAACATTACTTTTATTTTTCATTATGGTGTTCCTTACACAAAAAAAACCTATGGCTGCCCCATATGTATATAAGAACAGTTACGCAGCTTGTTATTTAACGTTGGTGGTTATGAATTTAGAGGCCAATTGGTTACCTTAAAGTTGGACTTATCATCTTCCTTTTTTTGATTATCTACGCCAAGTTATTCGAGCTTAAATTTGAGTTTGATTTCATTTCGGAGCTTCTTGGAGCGGGTCGGACTTGGATTCACCCATTTTTGATGGAAATGAATTTGAAATGGTTTGATTTAACTTGTGAATATTTTTGGGGTAAAAGAAGGTCAAATTATGATTTCTATCACCAGTTTTACTATTAACGCTAGACTCGGCAGGACCGGGGTGCTAGTTGAGTTTCTTATTAAATTGGGATGGTTTTTAGCCTCGGTCGAACTGAGCACCTGAGATGACTTTCTACTGCTTAGACCCAGTTATGTTCGGGCATTCTTGGAAGGGTTTTTGAGGCATTTTCCTACTATTTTAGTCCTGGACAAGGTCTGGGCATGCATATTCGAGACTGGGTCTTTATCCTTAACCCAGACTTGCTTCTGGAGGACATGTTTTGGTATTTAAATTTAGTATGGGATCTGGGACCTCTATGGACCTTGTTGTCCGGGCCTGGGGCTTCGGGCTGCGTGTGCCGAAGGGAGGGTATACAATGGAGTAGAGGTATGCAGGCAGTGTATTTCCATGGAAGCTACCTGCTGGGCCCGTTCGGCACCGGAGGGGGTACATACAGTGATACCATTTTACCTGAGATTTTCATGGATCATATCATCCATTATTTGAGGCTCCACCCTTGTTTGCTGTTTGTTGATTGTACGCTCTGGTAGTATGGGATGCCAGAGGGTTTATTTTCACTTATATGTGTTCCTCGGTTGTATGGGCGGCCGGGGGACTGTAGGTAGACTCTTGTTATTTACTTACGGAATTAATCCCTGTTACGGTTAAGTATGAAATTGGTTACTGCTAGACTGTTAGTTTTTGGATTTGAGATTGATATGATTAGTTGAGTTTTATTCCTTTCTCCGAGCATGCCTATCATTACTCTTTCCCTCTTCCTCTTACACTTGAGGTTACCGGTATACCATCCATTTCATTAACTTATTATGTATATACTGTTATTGCAAAGATCCCAGGTGCGTTGTTTCTTACTTTCATCTGTGCCTGTTGTGTATATATTCTGCTTGCTGGCCTCGCATGTTGTTTTGTTTACTTCCCTCTGGGCTAGTTCCTGTGTACTTTTTGTTGATTTCTGTGACTACTTGCTTCTATTATGTCTGTTACTATGCTTTTATCTTATATGTGCCAATTCGGCCTATGATACCTACTGGGTACCTTATGCTTCGCATTTAGTTCTCACCCTACCCCCCTGCATCTTTTGGTGAAGATCCTAGCGTAGGCCATCACCGCTAGATCGTTACGATTCGTGCTCAGAGATCTTTTGGGGACTACTTCAGAATTGAGGGTGAGCTCTTGGCGATCGGAGCTTAGCTTTAGTTTATCTTTTGCTTTATGTACTCTATTACCATTCGGAGACATCTGTATATATTGTTTTGGATCGTTTGTACTCCTTATATGTAGTTCTGGCTCTATACTATGATACCAGGTTTTGGGGTTTGGTTTAGCTTCCGCATATGTATATATATATATTCCTGTTATCTATTCTCTTCATCTTGTTCCCTTAGTTTTTCTTATTAAACTGTTCTCCTGCTTAATTGGTTGATAGTAGCCTATTACTAACTGTTCCAGGCTATGGGGATTTGTTCGCCTACTAGGGGGTTGAAGGTGCCATCATGATCGAGAAATCGGGTCGTGACACCAACGCAATGCTCGGAGGCTTAAGCATGCAAACTCCCGTCAATCAATGTCATGCCCATACTTCCTAACCTAGGTCTAAACTACTCAATTAAATCTAGCCTACGTGGATGCCAAGCAGCTACTACAAAGGCATGAACGAGCACTTTGACTTCGTGAAGGTGAATTTTAGTGTGAAATCAGTGGAAAATCCATGGGTTTTACCCTATTAACACGAAATTCCTCCTATCCATTGCTCCAAAGCTATGAGGTAACCCTAGGAGAGTTTTTTGAACAAGCCTCATCCTTTTTACAACTGAAGAGGATAAAGGAGAATATTAAAATTGTTCTCTGGTTTCTATTCTCGCTATCCCGCTATAGCCCGACCCAAAATTTTCAAATTCTGAATTTTCTTGTCGTGTCACGCCATATAAATTTGAGATCATATTTTCAAAAGTTTCCATAATCCGTACCATAATGATGTGTCTTTTAATAACGACAAAATATGTCATTACAACAGATACCAATTTACTCATTGTTCATCCCTGAATAATTACGATTATGGAAGAAATGATATGAGTCTAAATTGAACTTTAACGCCCTTACCATGGAAAAGTATTTACAGACTCTTGCGAACTACCGAAATTTCATTTTCCCTTAGTGTACTAACACCAAAACTGAATTTTATTACTAATCCGCTTTGTCAAGGAATCTTCCTTCCACACAAGACTAATTAAAGCAACCCTTCCCCGAGCTCTCAAGAAATCCAGATCCTTGTCAATATACTAGAATAAAAAGATTTCAAACATAACAGACAAAAAAAAAAATTCGTGCTACGAGAGTCTGGATCCTGCTATAGCGAGAATATTTCTGCTATAGCGACATCGCTATAGCGGGAGAGGGCTACTATAGCATAAGCCAACAGTTTAAAGGGGTGCGAAATGGGTTTTTCACCCATTTCTCCCTCTTTCACTTGAAAAAATTCCCTCCCTTCCTTGATCACTTCACTTTCATTATCAAAAACTAGGTAACTATCGATAAACTTCATTCCTTAACTTCATTACATGAAATTTTGCTTGTTTTATGCCTAAAATCGTCGAATAGAATAAGTGGTGGGTTTGTTTTTAAAATTTCAAATTTGGGGTTGATTTGGCAAAGATTTGAAGCATGGTTACTTCCCTTACATTTACAACGCTTCTATAGCATTCTGGGCGTAAAAATTACAGAGTTCAAGGCTAAAATAGGCTCGCAATGGTAGGAAATGTGAAGGATTATTCTTGGTTTGGCATTGGTGATTTTGGCATGTAATAGGGGTTATTATGCCAATATTTTGTATCAAATAGTATTAGGGTACTTTAGAAATACTGATCTGAAGTCAAAATGCTAAAAATGGAACTTTTTGTCAAGAGGTGCCATTGTTGCACCTCTTGAATTTCTGGAATGATGAAGGCTGCTATACCGGCCTTAACTTGCTATTGCGGGATTGCGGTAGCGAGAGGCCACAAGAAGTAACCTTCCAGACATGCCAAGGCATTGGCCTTTTTTTTGAATTCGATTTCTTAACACTTTATAAGTTCTAACTTGATCCTTTTTTAATGATTTTGCAGATAAACCATACCAATGGCTAGAAACTAAGAGAATGCTCTAGCTTACGAGAGATTCCCCAATGATGTTTATCGATAGAGATTCCTGGAATACTGGAGGATGGGGTTCTATTATGAGAGGGCCTTTGCTATGAGAGGATTGGCAGAAAAGGCGCATGCATTTTACAACCGGCTCAAGAGTTTGGGTCTCAGGCTGGGTCATGAAGTTTTATGCCATACTCCAAATCGTGCTTAGGGATGACCCCAACCCCACTATCTGCATCATAGGAGTGGATGTCCCTATGGATGTTCGGACCATAAATGAGGTACTAAGGGTTCCTCACATTTCAAATGTTGGGTATAAAGACAAGGCCTGGGAAATAGACATGAAGTGGCTGTGGGATACTCTGATTAAGGAGGAGTTCAGGTACCAGGTCTACTGGCCCAGTACTGAAGACATCACGAGCACATATTTCTCAGTTAATGCTAGGAGGTGGCTGAACCTACTGTCTCAGAGGATTCATCCATCGATCAACCTTATTGACGTGACCTACCCTCAGGCTCTGGTGATGGCATGTGCTATAAGGATAATCAGCTGAATGTGCATGCATAGATCATGTCAGAGTAGAAGGACTTTTAGCGGGGCAGCAAGAAGGGATCCTACCTTCCCAGTCTGGTATCTGCACTATGCAGACGTGATGAGGTGCCAGAGGAGGAGACTGATGCCAAGGTAGAGATGGACATCCCATCTCACCCCCTCCGGGTGAAGGTGGTTTCATCCAAGGGGAAAAATAAGAGGAAGGTCGATGAGGCCAAGACCAGCTAGGATGCAGAGGGAGACGACGATGATGATAATGATGATGCCTCTCCCTCCAAGTCCTAGCCCTAGATTTCTAGCAACCACCTGGAGGCGGACTTGGCTGCGGTTAGGAGATATATGGAGCATGCCCCTTCCGTCTCCATAGCCCCACCTTTCTCTTCCCAAGACTATGCAGCGCTTCACATGAGCTTGATGAGGAGAAGAGGAGAAGGCACTCTCAGGACCTTATGCTAGCACGGATGTGGAAGACCATGAAGGTCATATTTAGGTGCACAGTCCCTGACTAGGAGCTTTCCCAGTATGAGCCAGAGGATATACATGAGTTTTGTTTCTTGAGTGATGCAGAGGGAGAGGACCCCTGCCCCAATAGCCCGTGATGGTGACAGGTCATCGAGTAAGGCCCTTGGTGCATATTAACCCTTCTCCCCCTCGTTTTTATACATTCCAGATAATTTGGGTTGCCCCCATTTGGGGCATGTACTAAACAATGCTTCTCCCCTTTCTTTTCCTTTATTTTATCACACATGGATACTAGTTTTAAAAATATTTATATCGAATGCATGCTTTACCTTTCTATAAGTGATTTCTATAATTCACGCAGTAGCCCGCAAGTCTAACTAATGATTAAAATAAATTGGGACGCAAAACAGAGAAAAATAGGGCAGGAATTCTGCCTCGCTCATCCCACTATAGCGGACTGCTAGCCATTATAGTGATGCCGCTATAGCCGAAAAATTCCCACCATAGCAGGATCATCATAGCGAGTCAGTACCACTATAGTGGCCCTAACAGCAGCAGCCCAAAATTTATCATTTCCTTCAAAATTTCCTCATTTCCCTCCCTATTTTGAACATTAACACATGAGATCGCATTATGACCTTTAACATAATTCCAAAACCAAACTCAGCAATGCATAAACAAGAATTTAGCATCACATTATTTAAAATCCATTATGAATCACACCAAGAAACTTTTCATAACAATAAATCCCGCTATTATGCAATAATTGCCCTTTTTCCCATGGTTCTTAACCAAATTTTCACTGCCTAAAACTAGAGTTTCCCACAGTCATAAGCCAGGGTTATCACATTATACTTATGATAAGTCCATGATCAACATTTAGCACCTAGTTTTCAGTTGAACTACATAGCAAATTATCCCTTTAACCATCAACACATAACCAAGTTATGATCTTTCACTAACTACAAATTCCATAGTAATTCAAACAGTCACATTTCACATATTCCCAGTTATTCAAGCAATACTAATACACATAAGCATAAATCTCAAGTTTCATCACCAAACAAACCCTTTTTATTATCCCTTATTCGCCTCATGGATAACTGTTAGCCGATTATCCATGTATTCACATAGCCTCTATGGCCGAATACCAATTGGAACCTTCCCGGTTCTAATTTTTCTTGCTTGTGTCATTTCAGTCAGAGTTAAACATTATCCATATACCTTGATGAGATACCAATTTGAATCTGGAGATACCAATTGGACTCAACTCAGACAAGCAAGCATACAAACCGCATGAAAGGAGAAAAGAAGTGGAATAATTTCCTAGAATGCCTCTACCCGCTAGAGCTGCTGTAGAATTGGACTGATTCTGTGGGAGAAAATTCTTGCCCTTCTGAAAAGTTGCTGAACAATCCCTTTTTCTGTGGCCTGGCTTGCCACACCCAAAACAATTTCCGTTGCCTTCCATACACTCCCCTAGGTGGTTTCTACCACACTTCTTCTAAACTGGATGAGTGCGCCCGCTAGTAACTATACCTTGGGACTTGGAGCCTGACGCTCTATCCCGCCTATACTTCCTGGACTTAGGCACTAATAAACTAGCAGAGGATGGGGCTAGGACTGAAGATTTTTGATGGAACTAAGAGTGGTTGCCACCACCTGATCTGTGCTGCGAGTAATTAAAGTCACCTGTTCTAGCTCTCTTGTTATCTCCTCCCCTCTTTTTGATCTTCTCCTCTTTGATATGCTGGGCATAAGTCATCAACCTGGAAAAATCCATTTATCTTAACCAACATAGCAGTCTTGCACTCTTTGACCATATCATCGAACACACCAGATACGAACTTACTCATACGGGCCCTGGAGTCAGCTACTATTATCGGAGTATACTTAGACAACTGAGTAAACTTGAGTGTGTACTCCTGTACACTCATACCATTCTGCTTCAGATTGATGAACTCTTGGACCTTGGCTTTCTTGAGCTCAAGTGGGAAAAACATGTCCAAAAAGGCAGCCTTGAAGTGGTTCCAATCCACTAGACCTTTATCAGCACAACAAGATTCCTTCTATGGATGATACCAAGTATAAGCCACTCCCTTAAACTGATAGGTGGCTATATCTACACTCTCGACCAGAGTCACACCAATAATATTTGTTACCTTTTGAATATCATCAAGAAACTCTTGTGGATCTTCTTCTAACTTGGACCCATGAAACACTGGAGGGTTCATCCGAGTGATGTCTCGGATTCTAGCTGCAACAGTGTTGGACTAAGGTAGAGCTGGTGCCACTGCCTACTGATTGACCTGAGCAGTCATGGCCTGAGCAAGCACTTGAAAATCAGCCCTGAATTTGGCATGAGTGACTTCCTCATTTAGAGGGTCTGTTGGTGCTGGCTGATTCCTGGCGTTGGCTCTTCTGGGAGGCATTTTTCTAAAATTCGTAGAGAACAAGTTAGAAGGAGATTAAATAGAGTTCATACTCTATAGCATGAGATGGAATAGAATAAAGTGAAGTTTTTCCTAAGGACATCTCATAGTCTCTCCCCCATAAGTGTGGCGCGCTTCACACCCATGAAGAAGACTCTATTCGACACGGCTTTCAGATACCCTAGGATACTCGAACCTTATGCTCTGATACCAAGTTTGTCACACCCGGAGGCTACCCCTTGGATGTAACATGATGATTAGTATCACGTGTGACCCCAAGGTAACCCATGGTCTGGCATGTCTAGATAATCTCTGATAAATTTAAGCTGTGTGGAAACTTAACTTATTTTATAAGATAAGAGTTTGAAAACAAATCCAAACATGAGTGAATATATAAATATCTGAAAAATGTGATAAGTCTGAAAGTAAACTAAAATACTCAAGAGTTGATTCTAGTCCATGTCTGAAAGCCTCTAACTTAAGTTAGTTGCTGGGACAGGCCCCCAGCTAACTCTAAAAGTCTCAAATTAAAATATAATGCTGAAAGAATAAAGATAAACTATCATCTTTGGGCCATGAGGACTCACCATTGATGTTGTTGAGTGGGGACTGGGGAATCATACTAAGTGTGGAATGGATGCTGAGCGCCTTAACCTACATCATGGTAAAATGTAGCACAAAAGTATGCGTCTGTACTTCGAATGTACTGAACATGCAGGATATATAACCAGCGTTTTAAGACATGAATACTGATAGAGAAGTCTAATAACTGAACATAACTATCATAACATGCTGATCTAAACTGAATAACTGAATACATGGTCAATGCAATGTTGAGTCTGACTGTGAAAGATACTGTTAACTGACATACCTCAAGATGAGATGGCTGTAGGGCCAACCTTTAACCTTGGATGGAAAGGTATTCATGCCTTACCAAGGGTACAAACTAATCTGATGTGGATCCACTAAACTGATATCCACAAGGGACAAGGGTAACTAGCCTAAAGCTAACAGCTGACCCCTTTCTGACCTACGGTGGCGCTGTAGTTATGGGACTCAAGGACTGCTACTAAAGGTCTCAGCCTAAAGCTGATAGTAGAGCCTTCATCCCTTCGTCCGCTAGGTACTAAGCCTACTCCCAACTGAATGTATGAGCAATAAATTCAAATTGAAGTGCTGGATAGCTCAAATACTAATAATCATCTGAGAATGCAATAATAATACTGGAACTGATAGCATTTTAATTCTGAAGCATACTGACGGAATTATCTGATTAGCAAGTATAGATCAAGAATACTGAAAATCGACATATGCTAGGGTTACTGGGTTCTGTACATATAGATATCCTAGATTCCCAAGAAAACATAGAAACAATTTCATACAAGAAATAGAATTTGAATTACATTGAGTTCATGAAAATTTAGGAACCCTAGGTCTGAAGAACTAAGCTGAGTCTAGGGACTCAATGGGTGAAAGGAACCCACTGATGAAATCTCACATACCTCGAAGAAGATTCTATGGTTGAACCTTTGGATTTGCGGCTGAACTTGAATAAATCCTCCTGCCTGTTCATGAGAGGAAACACTTCTTTTCTTTTAGAATTTGCTAAGTGTCGATTTAGTTTAGTAGTTATGAGGGAAAAAGCATAATAATCCCTTTAATTACTCCCAAAATGACTTAGGATCGGAGTTAATAGAATTGGAAAAAGATCAGAATGCCCTCAACTTAAAAGAAAAATTACAGATTTTCTTCCATCGGACGGGCCGTCCGACGAGCGTCGAACTTGAGATGGCCCATCGCCTAGGGTGTCGGAATAGGGTAGACTGGGCTGGTCCTCTAGACAGTCACGGCCCGTCACGCCCATGACGGCCGTGGTGATTTTCCATCGGGGCTGAGGAGACTTGAGAGGGGCGCTGGTGGATTCCAATAGGCTTCCCCACATCCCGTCGGACCTCTGATGACCGTGGGGACCCCCGTCTGGCTGAGGTAAGCTGACAGAACTGCTGGGCTCTTCCCATGGGGACTCCAATGGGTCGTCGTGTCCATGACGCCCGTGGGTCAGCCCGTGGGGCCTGACTGGAGATGAAATTTTCCGAGTTCTTTTTGAGTTATGGATTTTAAATGCTGGTCTGAGTTATGGATTTTAAATGCTGGTCTGAGTTATGGGGTGTTACAGCGATGCTGCTATAGCGGAAAAAGTTCCGCTATAATGGAATGACGTCAGCTCGACCCAAAAATTTCAAATTCTAAAATTATTCATCGTGTCACTCCATATTAATTTGAGATCATATTTTCAAAAGTTTTCATAATCCATATTCATAATGAAGTGTCTTTTAATAACGACGAAATAGGTCGTTACACTTTAAGACAAACTTGCCACTATAGAGAGATTTAACTGTATCAAGTATGTATATAAGAATTATATTGATATTAAATTTTAGTATAATGTTTGATTGCAAATTTAAGTCCAGACACCATATTCAATACTATTTTTATACATGGTAAATTTTCATATTTGTTTACCATGAATTTAGTATAGTTGAATTTGTACGTGAGTCAAGGGCACGTGTTACGATTTAGTTTTGCTTTCAAGGGTCAATTTGTTAGCGGTTATAGTACTTATCGATTAATAAAAAATAATACTAGCAAAAAGAAAATAATGAATAGGTAAAATAAATAAGATAGAGCTAGTTAAGGACGTCCACGAGAGCTATCGAGAGAGAGATCAAGCTGCTAGATGGACTTAAGCAAACCAATAGAAAAACTTAACAACCAAAAATGCTTAGTGATCAAGAAACCTAGTATTATATTGATTTAGAATATAAGAGAGGGGATTGGGATCCTCTTACAAGTGAATAAGGATCATCATTATAGTGTACATACTTAGGCATTAGCTGACTACACTCTAATGGCAATGTTCTAAAGGATTTTTGCCTATGTTAGAATGTCATTTGTCTGATTTGTTAGTGGGCTGGATGATATTCTCCTACGACTCTGTCTTGCAGGGACTTGTCCGCGCTTCTGACACATTTATCCCTTTCTTGTCATACTGTGCTATGTCACTGATTGTGACGGAAGGAAACTTCTTTATTCCTTCAGGAGGTTATTCTTGCCATAGCGTTTGTTATGGTGTGCATCGCGCTCGAACTATTTAATTGACTACTATCACGTGTCTTCGTACCGATTCTACCCCATACAACATTAGTAATATGTATATATAGTACTATTTCTATTCTAACAAACTCTATTCATTAAATATAGCAAATCAAACAATCAATAAAACAAAATATCGATATAACTAATTTTAACATGATTAATTTCAATATTACTAATACACATATCAAACCATCCGATATGTTTTAGGAAAAACATTCATTATTTTCGATCTATGCATAATATGTAAAGTTCATCATAATTGAGGTAGTATTTCTGCATACCTAAAGGAAGAAACAATTCCGAAGACAAGTGATTAATAAATCATTTCATAATTGGGGTAGTGTATTTGTCTAGGGGTTTATAGTTAGTTGTGTTCTATGGATTTAACTTATTTCTATTGACAATATAAATGCATTAATAAATCATTTTTACATGTTGTTGAAGGTTACGTGACTTATTTTTAGGTTATTAACTTCACTTATCATGAATTGGGGTGTGTCGGTAGCTAGAGAGGAAAATATCTTCTAAAAAATATTTTTTAATTTTTTCATATTTGGCTGATTAAAAATTTCAAAAAGTATCCTTTTTAGAAAAACAAATTTCTTAAAAATGAGAAAAATGAGTTTCCAAGTAAAAGTAGAGAAAGCAAGTTTCGCAAGTGGCATTCCACATTAATTGTGTAGCCTTCCATGCAAGTTGTAGTACCGCTGGGAATTTTTATAGTTTCGAGGGTCATCCATGATGAAAGGACCTTCCTACCATCCAACATGTACACCTCATCTTCACCCCTACTCCGATAGCCCCCATCCCCAACACCCTTACCCTACCCTCACTCCCACCTCCCATAATATTTATCTAGATTATATATAAATATTTATAAAATAATATTTTTGCTTACCTACCCAATACAAGAAAATTAGTAAAAAAACTTATTTATTTTTGTGAAAAATATTTTCCGTCCTACGTACGAACACACCCGTAATTACTTCTTAAGTAACCTAATAGTGTGATTTTCAACTGCGTAGAAGTCAAACCCATATTTTAAATAAGAAGTAATTACGGGTGTGTTCGTACGTAGGACGGAAAATATTTTTCACAAAAATAAATAAGTTTTTTTACTAATTTTCTTGTATTGGGTACGTAAGCAAAAATATTATTTTATAAATATTTATATATAATCTAGATAAATATTATGGGAGGTGGGAGTGAGGGTAGGGTAAGGGTGTTGGGGATGGGGGCTATCGGAGTAGGGGTGAAGATGAGGTGTACATGTTGGATGGTAGGAAGGTCCTTTCATCATGGATGACCCTCGAAACTATAAAAATTCCCAGCGGTACTACAACCTGCATGGAAGGCTACACAATTAATGTGGAATGCCACTTGCGAAACTTTCTTTCTCTACTTTTACTTGGAAACTCATTTTTCTCATTTTTAAGAAATTTGTTTTTCTAAAAAGGATACTTTTTGAAATTTTTAATCAGCCAAATATGAAAAAATTAAAAAATATTTTTTAGAAGATATTTTCCTCTCTAGCTACCGACACACCCCAATTCATGATAAGTGAAGTTAATAACCTAAAAATAAGTCACGTAACCTTCAACAACATGTAAAAATGATTTATTAATGCATTTATATTGTCAATAGAAATAAGTTAAATCCATAGAACACAACTAACTATAAACCCCTAGACAAATACACTACCCCAATTATGAAATGATTTATTAATCACTTGTCTTCGGAATTGTTTCTTCCTTTAGGTATGCAGAAATACTACCTCAATTATGATGAACTTTACATTATATGCATAGATCGCAAATAATGAATGTTTTTCCTAAAACATATCGGATGGTTTGATATGTGTATTAGTAATATTGAAATTAATCATGTTAAAATTAGTTATATCGATATTTTGTTTTATTGATTGTTTGATTTGCTATATTTAATTAATAGAGTTTGTTAGAATAGAAATAGTACTATATATACATATTACTAATGTTGTATGGGGTAGAATCGGTACGAAGACACGTGATAGTAGTCAATTAAATAGTTCGAGCGCGATGCACACCATAACAAACGCTATGGCAAGAATAACCTCCTGAAGGAATAAAGAAGTTTCCTTCCGTCACAATCAGTGACATAGCACAGTATGACAAGAAAGGGATAAATGTGTCAGAAGCGCGGACAAGTCCCTGCAAGACAGAGCCGTAGGAGAATATCATCCAGCCCACTAACAAATCAGACAAATGGCATTCTAACATAGGCAAAAATCCTTTAGAACATTGCCATTAGAGTGTAGTCAGCTAATGCCTAAGTATGTACACTATAATGATGATCCTTATTCACTTGTAAGAGGATCCCAATCCCCTCTCTTATATTCTAAATCAATATAATACTAGGTTTCTTGATCACTAAGCATTTTTGGTTGTTAAGTTTTTCTATTGGTTTGCTTAAGTCCATCTAGCAGCTTGATCTCTCTCTCGATAGCTCTCGTGGACGTCCTTAACTAGCTCTATCTTATTTATTTTACCTATTCATTATTTTCTTTTTGCTAGTATTATTTTTTATTAATCGATAAGTACTATAACCGCTAACAAATTGACCCTTGAAAGCAAAACTAAATCGTAACACGTGCCCTTGACTCACGTACAAATTCAACTATACTAAATTCATGGTAAACAAATATGATAATTTACCATGTATAAAAATAGTATTGAATATGGTGTCTGGACTTAAATTTGCAATCAAACATTATACTAAAATTTAATATCAATATAATTCTTATATACATACTTGATACAGTTAAATCTCTCTATAGTGGCAAGTTTGTCTTAAAGTGTAACGACCTATTTCGTCGTTATTAAAAGATACTTCATTATGAATATGGATTATGAAAACTTTTGAAAATATGATCTCAAATCAATATGGAGTGACACGATGAATAATTTTAGAATTTGAAATTTTTGGGTCGAGCTGACGTCATTCCATTATAGCGGAACTTTTTCCGCTATAGCAGCATCGCTGTAACACCCCATAACTCAGACCAGCATTTAAAATCCATAACTCAGACCAGCATTTAAAATCCATAACTCAAAAAGAACTCGGAAAATTTCATCTCCAGTCAGGCCCCACGGGCTGACCCACGGGCGTCATGGACACGACGACCCATTGGGGTCCCCATGGGAAGAGCCCAGCAGTTCTGTCAGCTTACCTCAGCCAGACGGGGGTCCCCACGGTCATCAGAGGTCCGACGGGATGTGGGGAAGCCTATAGGAATCCACCAGCGCCCCTCTCAAGTCTCCTCAGCCCCGATGGAAAATCACCACGGCCGTCATGGGCGTGACGGGCCGTGACTGTCTAGAGGACCAGCCCAGTCTACCCTATTCCGACGCCCTAGGCGATGGGCCATCTCAAGTTCGACGCTCGTCGGACGGCCCGTCCGATGGAAGAAAATCTGTAATTTTTCTTTTAAGTTGAGGGCATTCTGATCTTTTTCCAATTCTATTAACTCCGATCCTAAGTCATTTTGGGAGTAATTAAAGGGATTATTATGCTTTTTCCCTCATAACTACTAAACTAAATCGACACTTAGCAAATTCTAAAAGAAAAGAAGTGTTTCCTCTCATGAACAGGCAGGAGGATTTATTCAAGTTCAGCCGCAAATCCAAAGGTTCAACCATAGAATCTTCTTCGAGGTATGTGAGATTTCATCAGTGGGTTTCCTTTCACCCATTGAGTCCCTAGACTCAGCTTAGTTCTTCAGACCTAGGGTTCCTAAATTTTCATGAACTCAATGTAATTCAAATTCTATTTCTTGTATGAAATTGTTTCTATGTTTTCTTGGGAATCTAGGATATCTATATGTACAGAACCCAGTAACCCTAGCATATGTCGATTTTCAGTATTCTTGATCTATACTTGCTAATCAGATAATTCCGTCAGTATGCTTCAGAATTAAAATGCTATCAGTTCCAGTATTATTATTGCATTCTCAGATGATTATTAGTATTTGAGCTATCCAGCACTTCAATTTGAATTTATTGCTCATACATTCAGTTGGGAGTAGGCTTAGTACCTAGCGGACGAAGGGATGAAGGCTCTACTATCAGCTTTAGGCTGAGACCTTTAGTAGCAGTCCTTGAGTCCCATAACTACAGCGCCACCGTAGGTCAGAAAGGGGTCAGCTGTTAGCTTTAGGCTAGTTACCCTTGTCCCTTGTGGATATCAGTTTAGTGGATCCACATCAGATTAGTTTGTACCCTTGGTAAGGCATGAATACCTTTCCATCCAAGGTTACAGGTTGGCCCTACACATCTCATCTTGAGGTATGTCAGTTAACAGTATCTTTCACAGTCAGACTCAACATTGCATTGACCATGTATTCAGTTATTCAGTTTAGATCAGCATGTTATGATAGTTATGTTCAGTTATTAGACTTCTCTATCAGTATTCATGTCTTAAAACTCTGGTTATATATCCTGCATGTTCAGTACATTCGAAGTACAGACGCATACTTTTGTGCTACATTTTACCATGATGTAGGTTAAGGCGCTCAGCATCCATTCCACACTTAGTATGATTCCCCAGTCCCCACTCAACAACATCAATGGTGAGTCCTCATGGCCCAAAGATGATAGTTTATCTTTATTCTTTCATCATTATATTTTAATTTGAGACTTTTAGAGTTAGCTGGGGGCCTGTCCCAGCAACTAACTTAAGTTAGAGGCTTTCAGACATGGACTAGAATCAACTCTTGAGTATTTTAGTTTACTTTCAGACTTATCACATTTTTCAGATATTTATATATTCACTCATGTTTGGATTTGTTTTCAAACTCTTATCTTATAAAATAAGTTAAGTTTCCACACAGCTTAAATTTATCAGAGATTATCTAGACATGCCAGACCATGGGTTACCTTGGGGTCACACGTGATACTAATCATCATGTTACATCCAAGGGGTAGCCTCCGGGTGTGACAAACTTGGTATCAGAGCATAAGGTTCGAGTATCCTAGGGTATCTGAAAGCCGTGTCGAATAGAGTCTTCTTCATGGGTGTGAAGCGCGCCACACTTATGGGGGAGAGACTATGAGATGTCCTTAGGAAAAACTTCACTTTATTCTATTCCATCTCATGCTATAGAGTATGAACTCTATTTAATCTCCTTCTAACTTGTTCTCTACGAATTTTAGAAAAATGCCTCCCAGAAGAGCCAACGCCAGGAATCAGCCAGCACCAACAGACCCTCTAAATGAGGAAGTCACTCATGCCAAATTCAGGGCTGATTTTCAAGTGCTTGCTCAGGCCATGACTGCTCAGGTCAATCAGTATGCAGTGGCACCAGCTCTACCTTAGGCCAACACTGTTGCAGCTAGAATCCGAGACATCACTCGGATGAACCCTCCAGTGTTTCATGGGTCCAAGTTAGAAGAAGATCCACAAGAGTTTCTTGATGATATTCAAAAGGTAACAGATATTATTGGTGTGACTCTGGTCGAGAGTGTAGATATAGCCACCTATCAGTTTAAGGGACTGGCTTATACTTGGTATCATCCATAGAAGGAATCTTGTTGTGCTGATAAAGGTCTAGTGGATTGGAACCACTTCAAGGCTGCCTTTTGGACATGTTTTTCCCACTTGAGCTCAAGGAAGCCAAGGTCCAAGAGTTCATCAATCTGAAGCAGAATGGTATGAGTGTACAGGAGTACACACTCAAGTTTACTCAGTTGTCTAAGTATACTCCGATAATAGTAGCTGACTCCAGGGCCCGTATGAGTAAGTTCGTATCTGGTGTGTTCGATGATATGGTCAAAGAGTGCAAGACTGCTATGTTAGTTAAGATAAATGGATTTTTCCAGGTTGATGACTTATGCCCAGCATATCAAAGAGGAGAAGATCAAAAAGAGGGGAGGAGATAACAAGAGAGCTAGAACAGGTGACTTTAATTACTCGCAGCACAGATCAAGTGGTGGCAACCACTCTTAGTTCCATCAAAAATCTTCAGTCCTAGCCCCATCCTCTGCTAGTTTATTAGTGCCTAAGTCCAGGAAGTATAGGCGGGATAGAGCGTCAGGCTCCAAGTCCCAAGGTATAGTTACTAGCGGGCGCACTCATCCAGTTTAGAAGAAGTGTGGTAGAAACCACCTAGGGGAGTGTATGGAAG
>QJPP01006985.1:620000-821646 GCA_003996215.1 Jaltomata sinuosa | reverse complement strand
CCCCGGGGCCATGCAAGGTGAGAAAATGGTGCCAGTAGGCCCGAAGCCAAAACCATAGTAAAACATGGATAAAACCTCTTTATATGCATGGAAATGGTATGATCACACAATAGCTGCCCAGCAGCTCACAATCAACCTATCGACCCTGCACAGGCCCACAGCTACTCAGCAAGCATAACCAGCCTAGAAGGATAATTCTATGCCCGGGACTCGCGGACATTCCCAAATTCCCACCTTCTATGTTCCAGAGTCAATAAGGCCTCACAGGACCACAAGGGTAAATAAAATATATCCGCAAATACTACAAACAACGGAGGAATAAAAATAGGCGGACATGAATAAAGCGGTCAAGGTCTGTGGTACCAACCTAATAAACCAACCCAAGGATGTCCATTAATACAATTTTATTTTATATATACGGAGTCTAGGGAAAATAAACCGTAACCTACCTGTCGTCCGACGACAAGCTGCTGGAACAACAATGTCCAAGCTCGAACCACTCCGAGAAAATCCAAACTAAATCGGAATCGGATTCGGATTTGGGACGGAATAACTTGACGTAGATAATTGATTTACTTAATCAAATATATTTTTCTCACAACAAAACCTCAACGTGAAGGAGTATTTTAAGAATGTGCATAGTGCTATATGAATTACTAGCTTAGTAGCATATGTATAACTAGCTAGATATTGTAAAGAAAAGAATGGAAAGGAAAATTGAAGTGGATATACACATAGATTCCACGTACAACAATTCAAATGTTGCCAATAAACCTCACACTGCCACTCCATGACACGTGCTGCCTAACTTCCAAAGTTGCCACAATACGCTGATAATGCTTGCTGGCCACTCCCTCCACCTACACGTGGAGTGGAGGTGGCAATTGCAAGGCAACAAAACAATATTTTTATCCCATTATTTAAATATTCGGGTATTGCATAAATTCGTGGTATAATAAATATAATTTTTGAATATACCATAATCATTAGAAAACCATTTCCAATAAAACCTATTATATTATAATAATAAATTTCAACATAATTAAATTTACTATCTCCGTTAAAATATTACGGAGTATAAAAACCTTATAAAATAAATACATATACAATTATATCGTAATAAAATATTTTCCATAAACCTTTAAAATATTTTGAAAAGGCAATACTAATATAGTTTTTACCAAATTCAACTTTTAAATAAAATATTTTCAAATACACGCACGATGCTAATAAAATTCTTAGGCCTATGCTCGTAATTCGCCAACGCACGATTTTGATACTCAAGAATTCTCTCGGGATCCTCCCTTATGTTTTATTACTGTTTCGGAACTGAAATGGCGTTTTAAAACGTGAAGTCGAGGCTTAAATCGCGTTTAACCCGGCCCGGTTCGCAACCCGTTTTCTGCCAGACAGTCCGCGGTAAAACAGTCATAACTCTTTACTCCAAGATCAGTTGGACGTGAGGTTTTGTGCGTTGGAAACTAGACTCGTAAACCTTCGATTTGGTATTTCGGGGGACTTCTAACTCTTTATATATTGGGAGAAAAGCTCCGAGACATTTGACCCAAAGTTCAAAAAATTTGTTAAAGGTCTTACGATATCTTTTGTCGATTTGCTTGACTTCAAAACTTAAACGTGGAAATGACCGGAAGGGTCATTATAGACAAATCTTTTCAGGAGGTGATTAGTTTTTAAAGAATGTTGAAGGTATGAGACAAGAGGGTTACAGCAGGATCACATTAAATAAGCCCTAGATATGGGGCAACTTTAGTAATCAATTTTCCAAAGGTAAGAGTTTACAGAGGTACCTTGCACATCCTATCATGTTTACGATGCAAGTTTCTGCTAGGGGTCTATCAGGGGTCAGCCAACCACTGTCAGATTTTACTGGTTATTTCCCTTTGTCTTCTTTAGTGCAATGGCCTACTTTAAATTGTGCTTACTATAAGTACGATAAGGTCAGTCATATTAGGAGGGATTGTCCTTACTATCGATAGATAGGTTAGAAGTAGACTCCCAGAGCTCTTGCAGGTAGAAGGGATAATAGGTATGGTAGAGATTATTTGCAAGGTTGGAGGGGTGGACACATGGCTGGTAGGGGTAGCTCTCAGCCCAACTAGGGCGCTTTTAATATTGGAAAACGTGGTAATCATCTCAATAGGAGTGGCACACAAGAAGGTGGTCAGAACCACTTCTATGCTTTCCTGGGCTGACCATAGGAAGAGGCATCCGATGCGATATTCGCATGTACTATTCTTTTCTATAACCGCATGGCTTCAATTTTTTTTACCCTTGTTATACTTTCTCATATGTGTCTGTTGGTTGTGCTAAGGGGTTTGATATATTTTGTGAGTTGGTCGATTATCCCGTTAATATGTCTACCCCAGTGGGTGATTCTGTGGTGCTGGATAGGGTCTTCCGTGCTTGTATAGCTATATTGGTGAGGTAAAAGACTTTGGCAGACTTAGTGATTATAGACATGGTGGATTTTGACTAGGATGAGTCAGTCTTCTCTACACCATGCTATCTTCGATTGTCAAGCTAAGACCGTGATTGTGGCTATGTCTGGGTTGGATAGACTAGAGTGGAGGGTAACTATATTTCTACTCCTATAATGTTTGTGTCATTCCTTTATGCTCAAAGTATGATAGGAGGGGTGTTTGGATTTCTTGGCCCATCTTTGGGACACTAGTACAGTAGTTCCAACTATTGAGTCTGTTTTTATGGTGTATGAATTCTGAGAGGTATTTCCTTGTGGCTTTTCCTAGCATGCCACACAATCGTGATATAGACATTTGCATCTACTTAGATTTGAATACACACCCTATCTCCATTCCCTTTATAGAAGGGCGTAGGTTGAGTTGAGAGAGCTTAAAACTCAGTTGATGGAGTTGTTGGGTAAGAGATTCATTCTTCTGACTGCCTCCCCGTGGAGTGCTCTAGTTTACTTTGTCAAGAAAAAGGATGGTAGTCTGCATATATGCTTAGACTATTGGCAGTTTAATAAAGTTATGATCTGTAATTGGTATCCTCTCCCTCGTATTGATGACTTGGTCTTTTCTAAGTTTGTATGTTCTCTGGCACTTTTTAGAAGTTTTGATGTGTTTTTGGGTGTTGTGCAGGGAAACGAGGCTCGAAAGCTAAGTATGGAAGAAGATTGCAATATTGACAAAATTGAGATCCACGATTGCACTCCACAAGCTGTGGAATTATTCATGAATCATGGAACAGGCTCGCGGAGTTGATGCTATAAAACTATAAGTTACCTGCTTTCCACGACAAGCATCAACAAGCCGTGGATCTTGTCCATCGAACTTATCTAGAGGAGATGCAGGTAGCCTGAATTCCATGAAGTCATTCCATGAGTTGTGGATCATTTCAAGAGCCGTTGAATAGCCACGTAGACTTGAACCTTAAAGAAAAAAAAAAGCCTTATATTCATGAGCCACTTGCATGGGCCATGGAACCATCCACGGCCCATCAATTGTATCCATAGAAGATGTCGTGTTCTATTCTCCTAGTTTATTTAGGATAGGATTTGTAAAATCTATAAATAATTTTCCTAGTTTTTTTTTACATTTTACGCTCTATTATTGACTACGGAATTACTAGAAATATCAACTCTTATTTTGTTCTTGATGTTTGAGAGAAAACACATCTTGATTCTTGATTATTGATGTGTCATGGTTTTGTGGCACTTTCAATGCTTAAAACATAGAATTATTGCATGTTCTTTAGAGATTGTTAGTAGATTTGATTATTTTTATGAGTTGTGCAAGAAAATAGAGTCCGCCACCAAAAATTTGGAATTTGTACTAAAAATTTAATAAAGTGAGGATGATGAGTGGAATGATTTGCGCTGATTCAAAACCACGGATCAGTGCTGCTAACCATGAAAAGAAACCTACAAGAGTCCAATCTTACTGGCCAAACCATGAGTCATTCCACTGACCGTGGATTCAAATAATGGATCATGATGTGACTCATGGAACTGGGTTCCTGCAAAGATGTTTAAGTACAAGTGGAAAACCACGAGCCACTCCACCAGCTGTAATCCCAAATAACGACCAATGTGGTGAGTGATTGAAATGATCACCCTGAAGACATGCAAAAAGGCATCTGAAAACCATGTTGAGTCTGCTGGTCGTGAATCAGAACCACGTACCTGTCATGTTGCCCATGATAAATTATCAGAGGAGATGCAAAATAGAGGCCAAAACCATGGATTGATTCCATGACCCATGGTTCCATCAGTGGATTTTTATAGCAGGATGGTTTGATTCAATAGAACCACGATTGACCCCTGTAATCCACTAACCGTTATTGAAAATGATGGGTCGTGAACTAACTCATGATTAGTGATGTGACTATGTTTTCCTAGTCTACGTTGGATAGGATTTGTTATCTATAAATACTTTCTTTAAGGTCTTATTTCGATTGTTACATAATTTTTGTTAGAAAATGACTTTGGATCATTGAGGATAACATTTTTCTTACATACTTTTGAGAATTCGATTATTGATTCTTTATTATTGAAGTGTTCTTGAGAATTCAAGATTCCAGATTTCATTATTTCATATTGTAAGTTATAATTATGATTTCTTCATCTGAATCGAATTGTTTTTATAAGAACATGAGTAGGTAAATCCACAACTAGAGTTGTGGGAATCATGATGGATTAACAAAGTAGGCAAAGTATTTAGTAATTCTAGAACAATGTTCATGCATGTATTGTTCTTCCTTTCGCTTAGATTGTTTTTTAACAGTGCGCAATATTAGAACTCGTCTTATTCTTACTTTCTTTACCAAAGGGGTAATGAATGAGAAAAGGAATTATACAATGGATATTTGAGGTAATCAACCCTCATCTAATTAGCTTGACCTTGTTCAAGAATAACTAATCTGTGATCGCTAGTAAGGGTTAGTAAAGCAAACACCCGTAGTCTGACCAAGTTGTATGGTGACATTCTTCTATTTTGGTAACCATCTATTTAGTTGAACTTTACTTACCGATCTTGCATGCTGAGCACTAGACTAGATTGTTAGTACAATGCCTTACTGCGTTATGAACTCATGGGGAACACTACCCTAGTCACTTTTCTCACTGATTAACAATAATTGAAATTGATACTCTGTCACTTGTTAAAATTCTCTCTACAATCATTATTTATTACATTAAATCCCCTTATTGGGGAAATAAAACTACTAAGAGTGCAAATATGCGCAGTTGACCTATGTCTAACCATATTCCCTATGGGATCAACCCTAACCTTGGTTAGGTTCTATATTTTAACATGAACCGCTTTATACTTTTATTAGAGGTGTAATTTAGGTGTATAAAATTTTTGTGCCGTTGCCAAGGAATACGGTTTCGGATTAGAGCAATTGTGTTTATTTGACTGTTAATCCTTATTTCCTGATTTATTTTTCTGTTGTTTCTTAGGTTGCACAATTGTGCATGCCCAGTACATGAAGTCAAGGGAATCCCCTGATTTCACATGATCTTGAACTGCAGTGAACTCTGAAAAACATGGTTAAGGACAGGCTTGTTGAGAAACCATAGCAGGCCACAACCAGGATATTGGCTGAAGAACAACAAAGGATACGAGTTGAACAGGCAACTCAAGCCGCCAATGAGCAAGCTCACAAGAATGTTTTAGTTGAACAAGAAAGGTAAGAAGTTGCCTGTCAGGCTGCACTAGATTCCCAAGGTGTGAGGTAGGAGGTAAGCCGACACAATGTTAAGTAAGATTCAGCTAGACAGAGAGGGAATAGGGGTCATCAGCAATATCAAACCCGATACATCCATCATTACAATCTTGATGATGATAAGGCTGATCTTGATGATGCAGGAGTAATAGGTACTATAGTGCTACCACCACTGCCTCCTGGTGCAAAGTTTGATATCGAAAGTACCATGATCTGGTTGCTGAACTTGAAAGGATTGTTTGAAGCAAAACCCAATGATGATGCAAAATTAAACATATTGAAATTCGTAGGGATTTGAAAGACTTATAAGCTGTCAGGGGTATGTCAGGATGCTATCATATTGTGGCTATTCCTATTCACTTTGACTTAAGAAGCAATGTTTTTTCTGGTCGAGCATCCTGATAATTCGATCACAACATGGAGGGAACTTAAAAGTCAATTATTGTAGAGGTTTTTTCGTCGATCAAAATGTTGTAGCTCAAACAAGAAATTTATAATTTTAGGCAATTTGACAGTGAAGCACTCTATGAGACATGGTTTAGGTTCAACGAGAAGCTGAAACAGCTGCTGCATCATAGAATGTCAGATGAGACCTTGATGGACATCTTCTATAGAGGCTTGAATGAAAAAACTAAGGTTGTAGCTGACACAATCACTGGAAGTGCATTCATGGAGAAAACTTATATAGTTGCATCTGAGATACTGGATAGAGTCACAAAGATGAACAGGGCTTGGTACACGAGAAAGCTGGAACTTATGTTGTAGGCATGTCTATAGACCAAAAACAGTTAGAGGATCTTAGTCAAGAGGTCTCAGGATTGAAGATGAACATTGATATTATTGCTAAGCATGTCATTAATAACGGAGCTGCGAAGGTGAATTTAGTTAGTTCACAAGGGAAAGCACCGAGGCATGATGAGCCTGAGTCTTACAAAGAGGCTAATTTTCTAAATGATCAGGTGGTGGGTTCTCGGGCAATGACCAAAGGTCCAACTAGGACACTTGGTGGGGTCAAGAAAATCAAGTTCGGAAGAGAGACAAAGATAGAGACAACAACTACAATCGGTCTTGATATAGATATGGAGATTGGAACAAGAGGGATGGCTATAAGAATGATAAAATTAGCTTATACGTCCCTCTTGAAAATTGTGCAATATGTTAATTAGGATGCTAAAGAAGGTAGAGATGACTGATAATAACTTGAAGAAAGTACGTGCAGACATCTTAGGCATGAATCAAAAAGATGAGTCACACCCTATTGTCATCAAGAAGATCTAGCAACAATTAGACCATATGTCGGCCGCCCTGAACCAGTGCAAGAAAGGTACACTACCTAGTAACACAGTCCAAAATCTGAAGAATGATGGGAAATGTATGGCTTTGACTGCTAGTAGTGGGAAACATGCCAATTATCCTCCTGTCCTGATAGTTGTTGATAAATTGACCGAGCCTGAGAAAGATAATGCTGAAAGGGTGCTTGATTCGGAAGATAAAGGTGGCAATGAGAACCTATGTGAGAAGAAATTTGTAGCTACCAAGGGGAAGGAAGAGGAGGTACCTCAAGTTCTAAATTTTATGCCACAACCTCCTCCACATTTCCCACAGAGACTTGTTAAGAAGGCCGAAGAAGGGAAGTACAAAAAATTCATCTCCATGTTAAAGCAATTATTTGTGAATATTTATTTGGTGCAAGCACTATAGCATATGCCTAGATATGCAAAGTTCATGAAGGATCTAGTGATGAAAAAGATAATCATGAGTTTTGAGCCCGCTGATAATCTGCACCATTATTGTGCAATAACCTCTTGTTCTTTTGTGTAGAAGAAGAAGGATCCTAGAGCATTCACTATCCCGTGAACAATATGAGATTTATACTTTGCTAAGGCTTTATGTGATTTGGGTGTGAGCATAAATCTCATGCCATTAGTAGTGTTAAAATAGTTGGGCTTGGGAGCCCCCAAAACAATGACAATGCAGATTCTTATGGCAGATCACACCATGAAAAGGCCAGTGGGTATTCTATATGATATGCTTGTAAAGGTAGAGTCTTTTATCTTTCTGGAATACTTTGTCATACTAGATTGTGAGGTGAATTTTGAGGTTTCCATCATCTTGGGACGACCATATCTTGCCACCAAAAGTGCTTTAGTTGACTTTGAAATATGGCAGATAAAATTTAGACTTAATAATGAGGAAGTGACTTTTAACCTTTTCCAATCAATGAATCACCATGATGATATGCGTGTTGTATCAATGATTGATATAGTTGATGATAAGCAGCCAATAGTGCCTGTTGAGGAGGTTCTTAGATGGAAGCACTTGCAGATGTGATTATGAATTTTGATGGAGAAGATATTACTGAATATAACGAGATGGTAGAAGTGTTTGCCTGTATGGGGTATATACTTATCCTCCAAAAAAGATTGATCTGGACTTGAAGAATCAAGAAACCCCACCAGCTAGACCTTCTATTGAGGAGCCTCCAGTCTTGGAGCTCAAAGCTCTCCCATCCCATCTTTGATATGTGTTCTTGGGAGCTAAGAATACATTTCTAGTTATTATTGTTGTATATTTAGATGAATGGCAGGCTGAAGCTCTAGTTTCAGTGTTGAGCAAGTTCAAAAGGTCCATTGGTTGGTCCATTGCTGACATCATTGGGATTTTGCTAGACATATGCACATACAAAATCCAACTTGAGGCAAATTATATTTCGAGTATTGAGGATTGGCGTAGGTTAAATCAACCTATGCAAGAAGTTGTCAATAAAGAGATCATTAAGTGGTTAGATGCACATGTGGTTTACCCCATCGTGGACACCAAGTGGGTCAGCTGAGTTTAGTGTTTGTCAAAAAAGGTGGGATTATTATAGTCCCAAATGCAAGGAATGAGTTTATTCTTATAAGTCCAGTCACAGGTTGGCGTGTATGCATGGAAAACAGAAAGAATAATGTTTGGACTGAGAAAGACAATTTTATGATGCTGTTCATGGATCAGATGTTACATCATCTTGTTGGTAGAGGATGGAATTATTTTCTTGATGGTTATTTGTAATACAATCAGATTTCGATTGCTCCTAAATACCAATAGAAGACCACTTTCACCTACCCATATGGGATGTTCACGTTCAAGAGGATGCCATTTGGGTTATGTAATACACCAGCAACCTTTCAGCAATGTATGATGTCGATTTTCTCAAACATGGTGGAGAACACTATTGAGGTGTTAATAGATTATTTTTCTGTGGTGGGTGACTCCTTTGATGATAGTTTAGACCATATGAGTTATGTGCTTAAGATATGTGAATAATACAACTTGGTGCTGAATTGGGAGAAGTGTCACTTCATGGTTAAAGAAGGTATAGTGCTTGTCCACTAGATCTCAAAGAAAAGTATTGAGGTTGACAAAGCAAGGATTGAGGTTATTGAGAAATTGCCTCCCTCAGTTTCAATGAAAGGTATTCGAAGCTTTTTGGGTCATGGTGGTTTCTATCACAGATTCATAAAGGACTTCTCACAAATTGCACATTCCTTAATCAAGTTGTTGGAGAAGGAGGTGAAGTTTGTTTTTGATGATGCATGTTTGGAGGCATTTGAATGTCTCAAGCAAAAGTCGATCTGTGCTCCTATTATTGTCACACATTGTTGTTCGCATCCTTCGAGGTTATGTGTGATGCTAGTGGAGTGGCTCTAGGAGAAGTCCTTGGAAAGATGGTGAAAAGATCCGTCATCCTATATACTATGCTAGCAAAGCACTTAATGCTGCTCAAAAGAACTACACTGTGACCAAACAAGAGTTGCTTGATGTAGTCTTTGCATTTGAAAAGTCCAGTGCTTGTATGCTTGGCACCAAGGTGATTGTGCACAAAGACCATGAAACTCTTAGGTACATCATGGCAAAGAACGATGCTAAACCTAGATTGATTCAATGGATACTTTTGCAGCAAGAATTTGACTTTAAGGTCAAGGACCAAAAAGGGACTGAAAATTAGGTAGCAGATCACTTGTCTAGACTGGAGGAAGAAGTGATGCTAAAGCTGAAGGATGTACTCAAGATTGCTGACACTTTTCTAGATGAGAAAGTGTTGGATGCCTCACAAAATTTGGTCCCATGGTTTGCATACATTGCTAGTTATTTAGCAAGTGATGTGGTGCCTCCATATTTTTCCATCCATCAGCGAAGGAAGTTTATGTCAGATGCGAAGATGTTTTTTTTAGGAGCCTCATTTGTTCCATATATATGCTGAAACCATGATTCATAGATGCATACCTGAGGCGGAGATGATAGATATATTAGAGGCATGTCATTCATCCGCTGTTGGGGGACATCATAGTAGCATCCAGACAGCCCACAAGATCTTGCAATGTGGTAATTATTGGCCTACCTTCCACAAGGATACGCATGAGTTTGCAAAGGCTTGTAATTGATGTCAAAGAAAATGTTGTATATTAAGGAAGCATGAGCTTCCTCTCACTCCCATCCTTTTGATTGAACTGTTCAATGTGTGGGACTTTAACTTCATAGGTCTGTTTGTAGTTCGAATTGGATGAAGTTCATATTGGTGGCTGTTGACTATGTATCTAACTAGATGGATGCAGTTGCGCTTCCCATTAATAAAGGCAAGAGTATCACAGCATTCTTAAAATGGAATATCTTTTCTAGATTTTGCACACCGCGGGTGACTATCAGTGATGAAGCCTCTCATTTTTTCAATAGGTTTTTTCAGGCTCTACTTGAGAAATATAGGGTTAGGCACAATGTGGCAACTCCTTATCATCCATAGACGAGTGGGCAAGTTGAGGTCTTCAATCGTGAGATAAAGACAATCCTTGAAAAAAATATAAATGCACATATACTAGATTGGTCTAGACAACTTGTTGATGCTCTGTGGGTGTATCAAATAGCTTACAAGAACCCAATAGATATGTCACCATATCAGCTTGTAGTTTAAAAGGCCTGTCATCTTCCAGTGGATCTTGAGCATAAAGCAATGTGGGCGCTCAAGAAGCTAAACTTAAATTGTTGTGCCGCATCTTATCAACGGTTTGGTCAGTTAAATAAATTGGATGAGTTTTGCCTCAATGATTATGAGAGTTTTGCACTATACAATGAGAAAATGAAGATGTACAATGACCGAAAGATCGAGAAGAGAGACTTTAAACCAGGTGATTTGGTTCTACTATTCAACTCAAAACTTTGCTTGTTTCTTGGAAAGCTGAAGTATAAGTGGATGGGACCACTTCGAGTGGTACAAGTGTCCCCATACGGTGCAGTAGATCTTTAGAATTGTGAGGGCAAGTTTTTCAAGGAAAATGATCAATGTGTTAAAGCCTACTTGGGAACTGAGAAGAAATTAAGGTTGTTGAAGTTTGAGACCATGGTGAAGTCTGAGTACCCAAGGAACTGCGTCATGCCAGGATGTTAAATCAGGCTCTTCATGGGAGGCAACCCATATGGATAATTTGATGAAGTCTGATAGTCAAGTAACATGCATCGTGCTGTGATATTAAATCGGGCGCTACATTGAAGGCAACCTATGATTAACATGTGCTGAAGTATGCAAGAATCCTATGACGAATATGATGAGCAAAATATCAGGTGCGGGGAAAAAGGTGCAACTGCAGAATTTCTGAGAAACCACGATTTGGTTCACCGACTGTGAACCAGTTCAATGAACAGTGAACCAACTTGTGGTTTTCACTCTAATATGTTATGCCTCTGACATATTACCACGAATGACATGAAGGTCCGTGCTTCTTAACGATGGACCGTTAAGTCACTCGTGGTTTCTGGTAGCAGGTAAGTGATGACGTTCAAAAGCACTATCATTTAAGAGGTGGTAATGATCATCGTGTAAAACAATAAATAGCCCAATGGATGTCGGCGTCGTATCCATGAAGAATAGGATGATGAATCGCGAATACATTATCGAATAACAATCACTAGAGTGAGTAAGTGTTCAAGCAAACAAAAGTAAAATTAGGGGAAGAACGTTGGGAATTAACGAATCATAATTTCAACATGAAAATAACGTAAACACGATTTGATGATCAAGAGAAAGAATACTAGGGGTATGCTTCTGATGGGGTTCTACGATGGGCTCAGGAATTATTTAATCATGTGAATTTTCGATTAAAGGTATATGTAGCTTGGTTCGAGCTATATTTGGTAGTGTTTCAACCTTCCAAATAAATGTACCATGGTCTTTGCTCAAGCACCATATCTTTACCTTAAACCATTAAATTAATACTTGGGTTAATCAAACTATTTCTAAATTTGATTCTTAGATGGGAATTTCCTTCAATCAAGCTATTTGTTGCCTTAATCTGCGGTGAAAATCCCAAATCCCCACTATTGAATTCTTACCCAATTTATGAAATCCTCTTTCAAGTAAGTACAAAATTAATAAACTTAATCAATGTTTGCAACCATCAAATTTATAATTAAACCATGAAGAATTCAATAGACCCATACTAAATAATCAATTATAAGCATAATTAATCAATACCCATACCCAAATTCAAACACCTATCATGCACATAACACTAGAATAGGATTTAGCTACTCATATTAACGGACAAGAGAATATATCAAATGGATTTCCCAAAATTCCATTCATATTATAATCTATGCTGCAATTCCAAGTTAAAATTCCTTATATATGGTGTTTTTCAATGAGAAAGAAGAAAAGAGAAAGTGTACACTCAATGCTCTTCCTTGGGGAAAGTAAAAACTGAACTCTATCTCAGGTACACTCCCCAAAAAGGGTTTTTGAACTTTTCCAATTACGTCATATGTACTTGGACAAAAATTCCCTTCGAGGTTTGTGCAATCGACGTGTGATGGCACATGTTATTGCACCATGTTGTTTGCGGCTTGCATGTGCCTTCTTTTCAAAGCAGTGAAATCCAGTCGCTTGTGTGATGTGTGGTACGAGGTGGTGCGATCGCATGTCACAATGTGTGGCTCGCATGTTGGTAGCTGCTAAGGCAGTTGTTGATCTTCCTTGTGCGATGGCACCTGCATTTTGAAGGTGCCTCTGTGCGGCTCGCTTGTCAGTCGCACATCTTGACAGTTTCTTCCCCTTTTTGATCACCTTCATACTTTAACTTCTTTTTAATTCCTTTGCTTACTTCAGTTGACCAACAATACCTGCATTTATGTCAATGCAATAAGTACTTCTAATTCTCATAGAAATAATTCATGAATAAAGGCTCAATAAGTTGGTAGATTACCAACTTATCAAACTTCCAAACTTGAACTATTGCTTATCCTCAAGAAAGATACTCACAAGATAAGAAATGAAATAGGTTCTCAAAACACAAGGGTTGTACACAAGATTATCTTGACTCTAAAACCTATAAAAATAACAACAAAAGATTCAAAGAAAAAAGACTCAACTACAATGCTCATCTAAAATGGTATCACCATACTTTCAAGGCAAGTGCTCATTTCAAAACTTCACCAAAAAGGATTTCATTTCTCATTCAAAAGAAAAGGATTTTTTATTCAAAGCAATATTATCAAGCTTCTCAAGTCATTTGCATGGACCTTCAAGGTTTTCCTCGAGATCCACCACAAAACTTGTCTCATTTGTTCCTCTTAATTGAAAAATACACTTCATTTTTTGATTCAAGTGTATGATGCCACTTACCACAAGAGAGAATCCCATTCACACTCATCCAATTCAAATTATAGGTATTATAAGAGAACACGAAGACTCTCACTCTCTCAAATAAGTTCGAGTGCACACGTATCAAACCATAAGCTTGCCCTTCTCGTAATTTGCCACTAATGTAGAGTTACCAAGCTCGAAATCATAAGGACTTGCGAGCTACGATGTTTACTAAGGTAAAGGTGAGGATTAAGTTTGTCTTAAGTGACTAAACCTCCCTAACGCTCCTTGTGATCATTCAAAACACCGCTCATATTTTCAAATATTATCTTCACCTTATTTCTCCCTCTCACAACCCAAGTTTCCCTTTAACTTAATCATTTAAATCCTTTTATTACCTTCCCGTGTTAGCACTAATTTCATCCTTTCTTTTCATTTTGCTCATTTCATTAAACATTTTGAAGTAATTTTCATCTTAGGCATACGGTGCTACCTTGCATTGAAGTGCATCCCTTTTCTTCTCCACATTTTTTACATACACCCACAAACGTAGGCCTTTGCCTATGTTATCATTTCAATTCATCACCAATCTTAGGCTTTTAAACTACATTCACTTTCTAGACATTAGGGAGGATGGGTGCATGAAAAGAGGGTCCAAAAAGGGTTAAGGTGTCTAACAAGGTGCCAAAGAAAGGTCACAAACTCAAAGAGGCTTACTAGGGTCAATATCTAGAAAAGTCAATTTGGGAAAAGTAGCTATTCAAAAAGGGCCTAAGGTCATCTTCTAAGCTCGGTGAAATCTAGGATTTTGCCTTGAATCACATTTGGGGAAGTTCTAGACAAAACATATACACAATAATTAGGTATAACCTTAGCACACAAGGCATCACAACACAAGAATTTCATAATTAGTTGCAAAATCAATTAGGACAAATAACTTTTGACAAGCTATTCTGATTTCTTTTACACACTCGTTTGTGAATCGATTAATCCAAACGGGGAATGTGCAAGTCATGACAAGACATTTTTTTAGCAAAAATCATTTTCCTTCAATTTGCAAAACTTTTTGTTAAGAAATTTTTTGGTGGATCCAATTTTAGACAAGCAAAACATGGAATCAATTTAACATTAAGACTTGGCATTTTCCCTTAACAAGGTCGTCTCTCAATCGATCATAGGGAAACAAAAACCAATTTTGACACAAAAATAAACAAAAGAAAACAATAGTTTCTTGGGAAAGAACCATGGTATAAAGAAAATCCTTGGAGTTTATTCGACTATCCTACTATTAACGAAGCAAAAGTGAGTAAAGTGCTCTTAGATCAATGGAAAACAAGCCTTGGCATAGGCACTAAGTGCGTTTGTAAAGCTCGGGTAGTAAAACAACAAATCGTGCAGGAATAACCCGACATTTACATTCAAAACATCAATATGATAACCTCGGTAAGGGCATAATTCAAGTATTATGAAAATAATAGGCCCAACGAGGACAATACCACAATCATCCAAATATGCCCCACAAGGGCCAAATTGTCTAACAAGAAAACAAAAAGGCCCAACAAGGGCAATAAAAACAAAATCTCAGTGTCAAACAAGGACAACAAACCAATAATAATATCATAAAATCAATGCATCCCTCCCCCACTTAATGTAAATCATTGCCCTCAATGTTGAAGCACAAAATTAAGTAGGGAAAAATGCAAAGACTACCTGTACTGGCTAATCCTCCTCTTCATCCTCCTGCACTGCACACTTTGAGATGGTACATGTGCTTTCTCGATGAGAGTGTATAGTGTATTGGGACTCAAAGATCACCTGTTGGAGTGCTGGGTCCTGAGCATCATCAATATCCTCAACATCGCCACCCAAAGCAGTAAACAAATCATCCATCAAACCAGAAGTAGGTTGTGGTGCAGCCATGGCAACCTCAAAAGCACTCAAATCACCATCACTCATCAGTGCCTTCCCCTTAGCCTTGTTGACATATTTTTGTATATCTGCCATAGCACGCTCAAGAAAATCCACCCTTTTGCACAAGTTTGCCATGCTATTCACCACATCCTTCAAAGCATTCTTTACAACCCTCTAAAATATGACGGGCTTCCTCTCAGCTAGTGCGGTCAACTGATTATCATGAGAGTAGGTCATATCAACTAGCTTTTGAAAGACCATCAAATTCAAGGTTGATTATGATGGGAAAGGTCTAGGAGGAGCATCAGCTATAGGATTTCCTGACTCAGTCGGAGTAGGTTCACCTAAGGCTGATCTAGAAGGAGAGGAAGCGATAGGCTCAATATCAGTGTCCTCAATCTGCACATCGGCAAAGTGTTACATCCTGTGTCTCTTTACCCTAAGAGCATCACCATCTGTATTCTTCTCAAGGTCAAGCACACCAGTGGAAGGGGTGGAGACATCAAAGGCAAAATACTGGATCCAGCCTTAGCACATATCTTACTAATAAGCACATGGTAGAGGAATAAGTCACCAGCCTGACGTGCTTTCCTTTTTATTACCACCGCTGCAATCTCCCCAAAATTATTATGTGCTCTTAACATCATGGAGGCTACTAAAATGGCACTCTCCTGTGTACCCTCTTATCATTTTTATAAGGTAGAAAGCAGGAGAGAACGAAGTTATACTATAGGCGCGCCTAAAAATAAAGACTCTAGTGTGGAATGACGCCCCCTATGGTTACCCAAATATGAGTTCTAGGAGAAATAATAGTAGCACCTAGCCAAGTGGTTTGTCCTTTTAGAGCACCTTGGCTTAATATTATGGTGCAGGCTCAATGAGGTCAGCCTAGTAAATGGTGTTGATAGCAGCTAGTGTAATGTGAACTTCTTTACCCCATACTATAACTGAGTCCAAGTAAGGGTAATCATCAACATTCCCCATGTAGTTCATCGAGTCCTGCTTGGCCTAGTAGAAGGCATAGAATTCACAGACTACCTTGGCGTGATATCCTTCTGGCACGTCTACGAATGGGGACTATTTATGTGTTGTGAATTATTGGTGGATGTTAGGGAAATCATCCCCAACGGCTACAAGGTTAAAGCTGCACTAGAGGGTGGAGGTTCTTTCCCTGTCTTTGTCATAGAGGGATTTTATGCCCTCCACCCCAAAGCAAATCCTTTCCTCCTCAGTAACTTCCAAAGGAGGAGGTTATGGGGAAACAACGGGGTTTTATTTTTTCCTTTAGACTTGGAAGTGGAGGTACGAGGAGATGGGGGCCATCTTGTGCTTCAACCTAAATTACCCCTGCTAGAAGACATTTTCTGCATAAAGAGATTGTGAGTACTCAAAAGAAATAGCAATTTCTTTTGTATTTTTCGGAATAATGAAAGAAGAAAATGCTACAGGAAGTTAATGAACTAAAATGAAATTGAATGCATAGGAAAATGCTAGCAGGTGTGATTCATTTGCGAACCGCATGTGGAGATGTGCGCTTCGCATGTTGGTTCGCCCATATTGGCAGAAACCTGGGCAAAAGTATATGAAAGGTGCGAAGGTACATATGTAATGCCTCAACCATTTTGTGCGTCGCATATGCCTTCACCCTTACAGGCAGTAGAATCTCATATTTAAAATAGGCATGCGATGCCTTATGCGTTCTATAGGTGAAGATATGCATTTCGCATACAAAACGCATGTGGAATCAGTGAGAATTTTCCAATTCTTCATTTCTAAGTGCATTGCGTATGTGATTCATAGAGCAATACCTGTGGAATGCAAGTGCAACCAATGCTATAAACATAATCTTCAATAGGGATTAAGCATGAATTGACCAATAACCATGATATCCAGGTAGTCGGAATTCCCTGGAAAACTTTAAGCACATTCAAGACCCAAACATGATGAAATATTTTCTTAACGACTTCCCTTAAGATGGACGTTACCCCATCTATCATTGGGAACATTAAGGATTCATGAAAATCACTCAAATACATTCAACGTATCAAGAGTCCACTACCCTCAACCAAGGATCACAATGAATAATTATAATCAATTGAAATTGTGATGACCCTTTCGGTTATCTTCACATTTATGCATTTATTGCATTGTAAGAGCTTTCCTGTAGCCGCTCCAAGTCATTTATGGCTTGCTAGGACCGATGGTTCGGTGCCCTGGCCGTTCGTTTGGTCGTTATGATTGTTTGCCTATTTTAGAGCCTAAACTTAGTATATCATTGACTTTGGTCCATATTCTTAGCTAATGTGCTCGTAATTGAATTTTGACAGTTCCATTAGCTTCGAAGTGATGAGTTTTGTCTTGTTAGACCTTTAGTCGAGGCCTAAGAACTTCTAGTGTGGGTTTTGCATTGTTTTCTCAGTGTTCAGGACATTTGGAGTTGAAAATCTAACTTTGGGTGACTTTCGATGATCGGAGTGTCATATTTGAAATCCGACAATTCCATAAGCTCCAGAATGATAAGTTTAGGCTAGGAATATGGTTGGTTTGGGTTTCGGGTGATGAGCCTTTGGGTTCTTTTTCATTAGTGTTGACTTGGGTCAACATTTCTCTAAAACGACCTCGTATGGAAGTTTTGTCAATTCCATTAAGTTTGGAATGTCATTTCCACTCTGTTAGCACTGTTGGGTTTTGAATATGGGTTTCTGATTGTGCCCGGAACACCCCATGGAGTTTTTGGAAAATTATAGAAAATTCAGTTGCAGGCCAGCCTTCAGCGCAATCGCGCCAAGGCCAGCGCAATCGTGCTTCAGCTCCTACCAGCCTTCAGCGCGATCGCGCCCCTCCTAGTGCGATAGAGCTGAGGCATCTGCTAGCATTCCATGCAATCGCGCTCCTCCCAGCACGATAGCGCTAAGACGGCTGCCACCCCTTCATCATTGTTGGCGCTGGCCTAGCACCGATGGCGCTGACCATTTTCTAGTGGCTACTTAAAGCTGAAACTTCATTTTTCCATCTCTCAGTCTCTCATTTCTCACTCTAAAACTCTATTTTCTCTCCTACAAATTGCACTATTTTGTTTCTAAGCCTTGGGGAGTTGGTTGGTTGTGGATTTCTCATGTTCCTTCATCATTTGGTCAGATTCCTCTTCCCTTGAAATTTCTTAAAAACCTCCATGGATGCCCTTCTCTATGCTTGAGTTTTGGTTGTGAATTCTGCCCGCCCAGTTGGTTCATGCTCGTGGGAGTGGTGTATTATCCTTCTTGACTCGGGTTTTCACCTTTGTGGTAAGTATTTCTTTCCCAATCTCCACTTAATTTTCTAGAATTCCATTCTTCAAACCCCAATCTTTGCAGGCTAATTTGGCGCCCTTCTTCTTGGCCAATTGTGCTCAAATTTGGAGCATGGCTTCTTGGCACCTTTGGGGTTGTCGTGGCTCTTTCCATTTTTGGTTTTGGGTTGTGGGCCCTGTGGGCCCGCTTTTGATCTGGATATTGACCCGTCTACAATTGTAACAATATGGGTACCGTTATACTCTTTTTAACATGATATTTATGGTCTTGATAGTTTGATTGTCATTCGGGAGTTCTTGGAGCATTTTGGGCTTGGACATGATTATTTTGGCAGCTTGTCATCGGACGACAGGTAGGTTATAGCTTAACTCCCTACACTTCGCATATATCGGGTAAAATTTTAATAGTTGGCATCCTTGGGTTGGGTTACTAGGTTGGTACCACAGACCTTGACCACTTTTCCATGATCTATTCCGTTCTTTCCCCCATTGTGTGTAGTACTCTTATTGATTGATATTATTACCCTTGAGATCCTGTGAGGCCTTGTTGACTCTGGAACATAGATGGTGGGATCATTGGGAATGTCCACGAGTCCTGGACATAAAATTATCCTTCTAGGTTGGTTATGCTTATTGAGTAGCTTCGATGGCTGTGCAGGGCCATAGGTTGATTTTGAGCTGCCGAGCAGCTATTTTCGTGTTGATCATATCATTTCCATTCATATAAAGAGATTTTCTCATGATTTTACTACAGTTTTGGGCTTCGGGCCCACTAGGACTATTTTCTTAAACTTGCATGGCCCAGAGGGCCCGTTTTTTATGGAAATGATTTTGGAAATGATTTGACTTGATATGTGGATATTCTTGTGTAAAAGAAGGTCAAAATGTGGTTTTCATCATGATTTTCTACTATTGCTAGACTCAACTGGGTCGAAGTGCTAGCTAAGTTTTCTCACTAATTTAAAATGACTTTAGACTCGACCGGGTCGAGCGTCTGAGACATTTTCCACTATTTTAGACCCGATTATGCCCGGGCACCCTTGGAAGGGTTTTTGAGACATATTTTCACTAATTTAGTCCTAGACAGGGTCTAGGCATGCATACTTGATATTTAGCCACTTGCTTGAACCCGGACTCGATTCCAGAGGACACATTTTGATTCTGAGATTTAGTATGGGGTCCGGGACCTCCATGGACCTTGCCACTCTGGGCCAATGGCTTCGAGCCGCGTGTGCCGGGGGGAAGGGTATACGGTAGAGTAGAGGTAGATGAGCTGAATCCTTCCATGGAACCTGCCTGTTGGGCCCGATCGGCACCGGAGGAGGTACATACAGAGGTTGTATTTCACCCTGCGGTTATCGTGTATCATATCATCCATTGTTTGAGACACCACCCTTGTTTACTATTTGATGATTGTATGCTCTGATACTATGGGATGTCAGAGGGTTTGTATTAACTTGGTTGCATTCCTCGATTGTATGGGAGGCCAAGGGACTATAGGTAGACTTTCTTTACTTATTTACGGATTTGCTCTCTACTATGGTTATAAGTGTGGAATTGGACTTGCTAGACTGTTACTTATGGATTTGAGAATTTGCATGGTTTGGGTGTTTATTCATTCTTTTATCGAGCATGTCTACTTTATCCTTCCCTCCCATTCTATATAATTGAGGTTACTGGTATACCATCATTTCCTAGAACTTATCTATTTATATACTATTTTTGTGAGGATCCCAGGTGCTTCGTTCTATTTTTCACTTGTGTTTGCCATGTATATATCCTACTCGCTATCCTTGCTTGTTGCTTTTGGTTGTCTTCCCTCTGGGCTAGTTCTTGTGTACTTTATCGTTGTTTTCTGTGAGTGTTTGTTTCTACTCTGCCTGCTACTATTCTTTTACTTTATATGTGCCCAGTCGGCCTATGATACCTATTGGGTACCTTATGCTTCATATTTGGTGCTCACCCTACCCCTCAGCATCTTCTGGTGCAGATCCTGGTGTGGGCCATTGCCGTTAGAGCACCAGAGACTCGTGCGGGCAGCTATTTTTGGATCATCCAGGTTGAGGGTGAGCTCTTGGCATTCAAAGCTTGACTTAGTTTATCTTTTGTATATTCTGCACTCTGTTACTATTCGGAGACAGCTTATGTATATATATCTCTTTTGGACCCTTTTGTACTACTGTTGTAGTCGGCTCTTATATATTATCATACCAGGTTTTGGGATGGTTTAGCTTCCGCTTTGCAATTATATTACTCCGGTTATCCTGTCTATTCATCTTGTTCTCTTGCTTCCGCTTATTTATTTGTTCTTCCGCTTAAATTATTAGAAAGTAGCCCATTACTAACCATTTTAGGTTATGGAAATTTGTTCGCCTACTGGGGGGTTGTAGGTGCCATCATGACCGAGAAATCGGGTCATGACAGAAATTACACAAGGGCGCAGTGGTATCAACAATTTCAGCCCATATAACACTATTCAACAAAAACCTTGTGAAGATGATTATTATCCCTTAAGAATTACATCACTCAATTTATCATTGGGTTAAACCATGCATCAACTCAAGTGAGTTACTCAGACTTCACCCAAAAATGCAAAATTATGGGCTAAAAATTAACACAAGTTGCATGCATCAATCTAAAATCAATATCTACCAAGTTTTGCTTAAATAAAATCAATAATAAGCCCCAAAATTATGGTCCCAAAAATCATATCTCACCCGAAATCAATATGGAGGATTAAACTAGCATGCTTCACAAATAACGTTCCCAATCTACTTAAAAACAAGGATTTAACATTGGAAAACATACCACAAGCGAAGATGAGGGGGTAAAAAGCAAAAAATTGAAGCTTTTAGTGCCTAACAATGGAGACCTATCTTTTTCATGGGAACAAGTATGGTGGTGTGGTGGTTTAGAGGAAGTGATTGAGTATTGTGTATGGATAAGGTGGTTTTGGGGAATGTTTGGATGATTTGGTGAGTATTGGTGGGGAGTAATGGAGGTTTTTTTTAGAGTTGTGGGAGAAAAGGGAAGAAGGTGAAAGTTTAAAAAGGAGAAGGAAGTGGAGAAGACGCGGGTCAAAGTCTGGATCATGTCAGTCAATGGGTAGGTCAACAATTTTTTAAAACTTACATGAGCATGCATCACAATGTGTGATTCGCACATGGCAATGTGCATCTCACATGTCACTTCACACATGACATTTTTTAGCTTAAATTTTGCCAGTTCTCTATTTTGGCATGCAACGCATATGTGACATGCATATTGAGGGTTCAATTAGCACCCCTGATCACACATGCCTTCAACTTTCTATTTTTTCCTCTGCGCTCACTGGTTGTCAGGTGTGACACTACATGCGAATGTAGAATAAGGCATGCAAAATGCATGGCCCATCGCACATGTCTTCTGAGCTTTTTAATCTACTTAGTCATTTTTCAATCTGCATGAATTCCTAAAACACACCAAAACAACAAAAGGTAAAAGAAATCAACTAAAAACACTTGGGTTGCCTCCCAAGAAGCACTTGATTTTACGTTGCAGCTCGACTATAGACTTCAACTCTTAATCGTCTCTCGATAGGATGCCAATATGATTGGCACAACCCCATCAAAAGTAATGCAAGTACTTCTTGAAAATCCTCATCATCTCCTCTTGTTGCCAAGTCGACAACATCATAAATATGGGCACTTGAAGGATGTCATTTGGATTCGTGTGCATGCAAGAGCAACCAATATAGATTCTTCTTTTATCAAACATTCAACACCAAAAGTTGATCATTGGGTGGTGTATCCTTAATATCAACTTCTCCATAGACTTCAACAATCTCGCCCTCGATAGCAATCACTGACACAACCCTATACTCATCTAGTGGTTTGGTGGGTTGACACACGTTGAATGTGACTTGTTTGCTCCCCACTCAGAATTTGAGTTCCCCTAGCTCCACATGACCAAGGGCCCTTCTGGTGTCTAGGAGTGGACTCTTCAAAATGATGGGCACCTCAAGATCAACATCGTAATCCAAGACCACAAAATCAGCTAGCAAGATGAACCTATCTACCTTCTCCAACACATCAAATAGTATTCCTATTGGATGCTTTATTGAATGGTCAGCCATTATTGGCCTTATCAATGTGGGTTTAGGAGGACCTAGACCCACCTTTCTAAAAATCACAAGGGGAATAAAGTTAATGCTTGCCCCAAGTCACACAAGGCTTTTCTGAACAAGAACACTCCAATTGTAAAAGAGATGGTGAAGATCCTCCCATTTAGGAGCTCTATTGCTCATCATGATAGCACTACAACTATGGGACACTTCAACCATCCCCACATCAATCACACATTTCTTCTTTAACAACTTCTTCATAAACATAGCATAACCTGGCATTTGCATAAGAGCGTCAACCAAAGAATATTGATTGATAGTTTTCTAAACATGTCTACAAAATTTTTGAATTGATAATCTTCCTTTTTCTTAATTAAACTCTTAGGATATAGAGGAGGGCCTTTAGGCAGTGGCCTTGGCACACTCGAGGATGTCTCCTCGATATCAATGGCAATTTGAGGAGGAGATTTGGTCTCGTGCAAACTTTTGATTAGTCATGCAAACTTCCAATTAAAGGCATGGGTAACTTAGTTTGAGATATATTTGATAGTCTTTCAACCTTCCAAATATATGTACCATGGTCTTTGCTCAAGCATCGTAGATTTATCTTAAACCAACCAATTAATACTTGGGTGAATCAAACTATTTCTATATTTGATTCATATATTAGAATTTGCTTCAATCAAGCTATTTCTAGCCTTAATCTATGATGGAAATCCAAATCCCCACTATTGAATTCATATCCAATTTATGAACTCCTCTTTCAAGCAAGTACAAAATTAGTAAACTTAATAAATATTTGCAACCATCAATTTTATAATTAAACCATGAAGAATTCAATAGTCTCATACTAAATAATCAATTATAAGCACAATTAATCAATACTCATACCCAAATTCAAACACCCATCATGCGCATACCCCTAGAATAGGATTTAGCTGCTCATATTAAGGGAACACGAGAATATACCAAATGGATTTTCCAAAATTCCATTCATATTATAAGCTAAGTTCCATTTCAAAGCTCAAAGTCCTTACAAATCGTGTTTTTCAATGTGGAAGAAGAAAAGAGAAAATATACTCTCCATGCTCTTCCTTGGGGAAGTAAAAACCTAATTATATCTAAGATACGCACCCGAAAAAGGGATTTTGAACCTTCCTAATTACGTCACATGTACATGGACAAAAATTCCCTTGGGGGATTATGCTGTAACACCCCGTACCTTTCAAAACCTATGTGAGTAAGTAAATATCGATCAAGGTATTTGAGCTCGAGATTGTGAAGGGGTACTTTGGCCTAGAATTTGAAATGGTCAAATGTATAGAAGTGTTAAGTTAAATTATAAGGATGAGGGTTTTGAAAATGAGATAAAACAAGTGAGGTACTTGCTCGACTTATCTAAGCTCTTAGGTGACAAGTAGGTGCATCACCTACCTACGCTAACGAACTAAGTTCCGAGGGACGATTACGGGCAGCAACACCATGGATTATTAGACCTAATGGTAGCCCAAATGAAGCTTAAAGTTGGCCCATCATATCACAACCAAATCTGGCCCAAACAACTACAAAAGGTAGCCACCAATATTGACCACATTTTGACCAAAGAGAAGCCCAAAATCAGCCACAAAACTTAACCCTTTTGAGGCCCAAGCAAAGGGTAATTTTGGACCAAGTTTCTTGACCCATTTTGGCCCAAATATACTCAAAAAAGTCGGCCAAAAAGGTCCCTTTATACAGGCCTTTTGCTGATCAATATTGATCACAAAAAGCTGGAAAAATTCTCTCTTATCTCCTTTCCTTTGGGGCAGCCCTTCTCTCCCTTTAGGGTTCTAAGAAGATCAAGATTAATTCAAGGTTAAGGTGAGTTAAACCACTTGTTATCTTGGTATTAATCTACTACATATATCTAGGATATCCTATGGTAAGAAAGACATGAACTATGACAGCCCCATTCTTAAGATTTAACACATAGAAATTATGTAACAATTAAGAGATTTCTTCTTCTCTTGTTTGTGTATGTGTAGGGGTACTTAAGCTTTTCAAGGCATCAATAAAAAGAGATTAAATCACACCTTCAAGTGTGGTAAGTACTCTGCCCATAATCATATTTTTGGATTGAAGTTCGGATGGACAATTGTTGTTGAATTGTTGTTGAGAACTCACGGGACGGCGATCGGAAGCCGTGGGTCAAATGTGTTGCTATTGTATTTCGGCATGGTGAGTTGTGTAGGGGCTGTTTGATGTGTTTTGTATTATTGGAGGCAGTATGTTGGTGTGTGTGTGATGTGTATTGGATATGGGAGAAAGTGTGACGATACACCTTTAATTAATGCAAAATACGTAAATCTGCCCGGGAAATGTTTAGCTACTGTTTTGGAAAGGTTGCATCAGGTTTAAGAGCTAATATTAGCTTCATTATACCCTTGTGTTGTAGATTAACTTAATAAAGGAAAGCCCAAGTTTTGGTAAGCACAATCTTCGGAAGGAACGAGGTATGTTAAGGCTTCTTTATTCCTTATCAGCATGAATCTAGAAATGGAACTCTAAATCTCCGAAAGAAGGAATTTGAGTATTCTGTTGTAAGAGAGCTGACTTGGTAACTCAAAAAGTCTTAAGGAACTAAGTTATACATTATGGTGCTTCAAGTCGCCTTCTTATAAAAAAATTTGATTCTTTTTGCACGAAACGTAAGTTATCCTTTTGTCAAGTTTCTTCTTTGTATTGTGATCCCTAATCAAGCTTTAGAAAGTATACAAGGAAAGTTAGCAAGTCAAATCCCCATTTATATGTGTTTGGTATGTTGAGTCCAACACCTAGTAAGCCAAGGCTAAAGAATTTATCTAAATGAACCTTCATAACTAACAAGAATAGCTTTGAAGGTCAATCTAGTAATACACTTATTATATGTGGTTTGCGTGTTAGTGTGCACCGAGGTGCTACTGACATATTGAGGCCACTGTATACATAGTGTGCACCGAGGTGATACTTCCATATTGAGTCCATTATATACATAGTGTGCACCGAGGTGCTACTGCCATATTGAGGCCATTATATACATAGTGTGTGCCGAGGCGCTACTGCCATATTGAGGCTATTATATATAGGGTGCACCGAGGTGCTATTGTGGTTCAGCGTGGGTTATAAATAGTGAGTTGTGGTGTGGTGTTAATGCATGTGTTGTATTCTAGAAAGAATAAAGGAGAAAGAGCTTAACGAGTTTTACCAATTACAGTTTACAAGTTTCATATTATATCTTGTTCAGATTTACTACTCTCGACTTGCTTTTATGTTTCTACCTTACATGCCAGTACATTATTGTCGTACTGACGTCCCCATTGCCTGGGGGTACTGAATACATGCCTGCAGGTCCAGACAGATACCCAGACAGACATCTTCAGTAGGAGTTGCAGAGTTCAGCCATTTTGGTAAGCTCCATTCTTCCTGGAGCTGACGAGTCAGAGGTGTAGCTCATATTTTGACCAGGTAATGTATATGTATAGCTTATGGGTAGTCCAGGGCCCTGTCCTGGATATGAGATATTTTACTTACTCCTAGAGGCTTGTAGACGTGTATATGTACATCAGTGTTGGGTATGGCCTTGTCGGCCTTGTTATTAGCTATCTACTATGATAATAGCCTTGTCGGCCTTGAGTTGTTTACCTACTGTTGAGCTTTCAGTGTTTCAAATTGTTATTCTTAGAGACCTTGTCGGTCCCAGCAGGTTCAACAGAGATACACTCTATTTTGGCATCCTCGGCCTTTTGGGGCTCCGGGTGTCGGTCATGCCTCCCATGGTTTGGGGTGTGACATATGCCTTCCATTCCAAGCAGTAAAATCCAGCCACATGTGCGATGTGAGGTGAAGGGGGTTGCGGTCGCATGTCACAATGTGTAGATTTCATATTGGGTAGCTGATCAGGTAGTTGTTGTTTTTCCTTTTTCAAATGCAGGTGCCTCTGTGCGTATCGCATGTCAGTTGCACCACTTGACAATATCTTCTCCTTTTCGATCACCTTCATACTTTAACTTCTTTTTATGCTCTTTGGGTTCAATTACTTTACATTCTTCACTTGACCAATAATACCTACATTTATGTGAATAAAGGTAATAAGTACCTCTAATTCTCATTAAAACATGACAATAATTCATGAACAAAAGTTCAATAAGTTGGTAGATTACAAACTTATCAGTGAGCATGGATCCATAATCCACGAGTCCAGTCGTTTCATTTGACTGAATATTATTTTAACACGTGGATTCCAAGTAGAGTACATAGCTAGTTTTTTTTTAAGTATACCCAATCCGACCCAATTTCCTTTCCCCTTTCACCCGATAACCCTAAAATGAGTGCTACCTCGATTTAAATAGAAAGGAAATAAAATTCCCAACTATTTTTGCTCTAATTACTCCTTCCATAGCTCCTAATTCTATTACACTTCATAACCCAAGAAAATTTATTGATCTGTTGTCTCTTGCATGCACATGATCATCACAGTAACAAGCACAACCACTCTCTTCTCTAAATCATCTGACAAGAAGTTTTGGAACACAAAGGGTAAGTTCAAACTCATGCTTAAATGTAAATTTATTCTTAAGATGAGAATGCCTAGGGTTCATGTTGCTAAATTATAATTAGAAACTAAGGATCCCTAGATATGTACTTGAAATTTTTGTGATTTATTGTTTGATGCATAAGGGTCTGTGAGTTGGTAAAAATGGTGATTATGAGTGTAAAGAAATTGGTTGAAATATTGATAAGGAGGGAGTTTTGAATAAAATTGCAAGTTGATAAAATCATAGTTGAATTCACTGTCGGTGGATTGATTCCACTGGACGTGGTTTCACTCGTGATTTGACATCTGCATGGGTAACCCTCATATGAGGAGTCAAGAGTCACAGGACAGATCTGTAGTTCAAAACCACAGATGGTCAAGTGACTCGTGAAAATTCCTCGAAAAAAGTGACCCTCAGGAAAAGAACAACTAGTCGCAAGACGTATCTATGGTTCAAAACCACTGATCGTCAAGTGACTAGTGGTTGTATAAAAAACAAAACTGCTTCATCTAAGCACAAAACTATGGTTTGGTTCACTGGTCGTTGACAAGTCCATGGACTGTCTGCACTTGTAATTTTTTTTCTTTTTGTTATGCTTTAGCTTTTGTTTGACTGATTAATAATGACTCTCCCCCGCAGGTACCATACCACCTAAGAACAACTCAAAGAAGCTCATAGCAGCAGAGAAAGAAGTTGCTCTTACATTGAAGCAGGCACTTTAGGATGAGTCCTCTGAATCTGAAAAGAGTGGATACGAGGAGATCTACGCCATAGAATCCAATGTTGATGTAAAGCCTCAGACCACCAGGCAAAGCAAAAGGAAACACAAACACATACACCCTCTCCTCAGTCTTAAGAGAGAGAGGGTGAGTCTGAACCTTCATCAAGTAAGAGCGGCACTAGATATTCAGAGACCAAAGATGCCACAGGTTAAAGCAACAAAAATAACACAGGTTCTGGATTAGACAATAATAGTGCTAGTGCATCTGGAACAAAGGGCCCTAAGAAAGAAGAGGTCCAAAATGATGAACTCATCCCTATTATCCTGACTTTTAAAATCAAGAATCCAGAGGTTTGGGAGAATGTTAGATGGGCCATAAAGGGGACGTCCAGATTATTTCATGAAAGGCTAGAACAGAATGATAAAGGGTACCCGAGGAGAAGTATTTTTGAAGAAGTTTGGATATACTCGACAGCAATAGAGAAAATTGAGAACATCAACGATCTATATGATCACTATGGGCTTGGTTGGTTTAGTCAGTGGGGCGGGCCTTAAAACCCAGTTCTTATTCATGAATTTTATGTTGCTTATGCAGCAACTTTACTGAACTTTTGTGAGAAAGAGAAAGATGTGAAAAACCTACCACCTCTGAATAATATGCAAGTGAAAGGGGTCCTAGTTTATATCTCAGAAGCCACCATGCAGTGATTTATCTACAGCCCTAATTACTTAGCATGGATTACTCAGCCATACCTCGATTTCCAATTTAAGTAGCACAAAAATAAGAAAACCCTTCTTGAGTGGCTTGCCTTAGTCATTACTGATAAGAACCTACCTTGCTTGACTACCAAACAACTGAGTATCACAAAGGGATCTATGAGTATGGCAGGAAAGTTTTTGTAGTCTATAGTATGGTACAGATTGGTCCACATGGCCTCAAATAATACATTGACTCCAGACTGGGCAATTTTAGTTGCTTCTATCATGTCCCAGTTTGACATCATTATTGCCTACATCATCATAAAGAACTTAATGAGCAAGCACTGTGAACCTCTACTTCTAGTCCATTTCCTTTCCTGGTCACCAAGCTATGCCAAGCGGTAGGGATACCCACCTATGTGGGGATTGACAAATCATTTCAGGCATCCAGGATATTTCACTTATTCGTGATACAACTAACCTTGTGGCAATGGGTAGAGCCTACTCTACTACGTCTTAAAGTGTTGTCTTTCTTAAGCCGAGTGGAGATGTCCTGGTTGACTCATTGGTTGTTTTTAATGGGGACACTGTTACTGCTTTTGCACGTTCAGCGACTATAGTAGGCCTTTCTACAACAGCTGTGACAAGTTGGTAAACTACCAACTTATTGAGACTTAATTAATGAATTATTGCCATGATTTGATAATATTTAGAGGTACTTAGGGAATTTACTAATGAAAATGTAGGTACTCATGGTCATAAGTAGAAAACAAGGATATGAATCCAAAAGAGCTTAAAAGGAGTTGAAGTGTGAAGGTGGTCAAAAGAGAAGAAGAGTTTGTCTAGATTTGCGGCCGCCGTGTGATACGCACAACAGCTCGTGCGGACTGCACCCCCTTTGCATGACACCCTGAATCAGCTGAAGTCACTAGTCTACAAAAACAGAGCCATGCGATACATACAAGGCGTGGTGTGACCAAACGTTGCGCCATACGTCTCCTGAAGGGCATTTTTGCCAACTTTTATGTGATGATTTGGGAACCTTATAAAACTCAATTTGGACATTGTACTCAAGAGTTTTTTTTCGTTCTAAAGATTTTTTGGAGAGTATTCCATTTTTTAGAGAGGTTCCCAAGGAAGATAGAGAGTGCTTTCTATTTCTCGTCTTCAACCTTGTGAATCCATAATTAATTGTAAAAACTGAGATTGGATATTAGATATTAGCTTATAATGAATGGAAATTTGAATTACCCCAATTGGTATAATCTCTTATTTCCTTAGCATGAGTGGCTAGTTTCCTTTTCTATGGGTATGTATATAATGGGTATTTGATTTTGGGTATGGGTCTTGCTTAATTGTGTTTATAATTGCTAAATTGATATGGGTCTATTGAATTCTCCATTATTTACTCTAAAATTGATGGTTGCAAACATTGATTGAAATTACACGGTTGTGTTCTTACTTAAGAAGGAGGTTCATAATTTCAGATGAGAATTCAATAATGGGTACTTGGGATTTCCACCTAGATTTAGGCTAGAAAGAGTTCAATCGCCGAAAAATACCCATTTAAGAGTCTAAGCTAGAAATAGAGTGACTTCCCCAAGCCGAAATTTGTTGGTTTGTGTTGAAACCATGGTGCTCGAGTAGAGACTATTGGATAAATATTTGTTAGATAAAAAGATTGACATTCATGATTTAAACTAATGCGACCCATATCATTTATTAAGAATTCATATAGTTATGCAAGTACCTTAACCCGTGATTGAATCCCATCAGAAACATATCCCTAGTCGTTTTCTCTCTTGATACAAATCCTTGTTTATTTTATTGTTTTGCTCGAATTATGATTGTGATAGATTCCAAATTCCCTAATGTCCCCCTTTTTACTTTTATTATTATTTGAAAGATTACTCTATTGGTGATTGATATACGGCAATATTATAGGTGACTTTACCATTCTCTGTGGGATTCACTCCAACACCTATTGGATATTGTTTTGTATGCTCCACCTCATACAAATGAAAGGTTTGTTCGAAGGGGTGCACATGAGGATGCAAATAGGCACATCCGAAACTTCATTGAGATATGTCAGCCATTTTTCTTCCAGAATTTATCCGGCTTTGCTTGTTTTCCTTCTCCCTCATGGAAGAAGCGACGTCATGGTTTGAAGAGCTTCCGGAAGGCTCAATCACCACATGGAATGGTCCAGTTGAAGAATTTATGGTGAGATTCTTCCCTCCTTCAAGAATGATGCAACTGAGGGATGAAATCACTAATTTTTGTCAAATCCAAGACGAACCATTACATGAGGCATGACTGAGGTTTAAAAAGAAACTCTTGTTGTGCCCCAATCATGGATTGTCAGATAATGTCCTTCTCCAAAACTTTTATAGGTATTTGAATTCAATGAACAGTCCCTGGCCAACAACCTCGTGGGTGGAACCTTCATGGACCAACAATATAGTACCGCCTTGGCTGTTCTAGAAAGGATGACCAAGACAAATCGTTCTTGGCACACGAGGGAGGCTGATATTCCCACGGGGTGACCTCATCTGTTTTGACAAATGAAATGTACCGCAAGGTAACTTTTAGTTCTTTGGGAATGTAATAGGTTATTGGATATTCCTCACTTATATTTATTTAGTTTGAACTATCTTTTGTTTAGTTAAGCCTGTTTTGCATTATCTCTTTTAAAAATTGGTTAAGTACAAAGGCTAAGGTTCGAGTTAGATGGTTCTCCCATCGAAGGGTTAGTGTGGGTTCCACTCACGGTCATTTAATTCGTGACAAAATATTAAAGTAACTATAATCGAAAACCAACCTAGGAATCTCAAATATCATCAGTATGAGGGTGAAGATAAAAAAAATAATAACGTAAATAATACACTCTATATAAGGGTACATGGAAAATGTAGTGCAATATAGGATGATGCGGTGCAGGATGTGACCAATGTAGAAAAGTAAAACCCGAGGACCTCCAAAGCTCATCAACATATGCAACAAAGTAAAACTCGGAGTAATGTCACCTGCCAATAGAGCTCATCAACATATATAAAGTAAATATGTGAAATAGATCTTGAAATGTCCCTCGAACTAAGTACAAAAACTGATGTCGTATTTCGATCGAAGAAATAATTAATAATCAATGCAATCCTTTAGGTAACTTAAAAATTATAGTAAAAGTGAAGAATTCTATTTAAAATCGAAAAGCCAATAATTTTCCCCTCAAAACATACGAAAATCCATGTATGTGTATGTATGACTTTATGCGTGCCATCACAAAGAAATACAATATACATATATATATATATAGATATATATATATATATATATACACACAAACAGGGAAACACCACCATTCAAACAAGTCGTACTAACTTGGAGTCCAGCCAATCCAACACCCACGCCTCGGGCCCATAATAACATAGTATAAGGAAATAATACGGAAAAAGGGGCGATAAGTGCAAAAACAAATAATAATAGTATACTCTACAATGAAATCCTCCCCTAAGCGCAACTAAGGATGAACTAATCAAATAAGAGTAAGGATATACACAACCTAAACTAATGTTCAATAGAAAATACTTTTCCAAGGTCCCTTAAATGGCCAATTATTCAAAAAAATGTTAAAACCTAATTCTACCTTACAACTTAATCCTAACATTCATAAAACTTATAAAAATATACTATCTAACCGAGCTAAGTCTGAGGAAAAGAAATTGTGACCTACCTCGAACCTGAACAACAACTACGAACCATTACACAAGAGCCTTCCCTTTCTGCAGTGCCTCGAATCGCACCGATAATATACACATAAATACAAGACTAACGACACTCATAGCAATATTTCATAATTTGGGCCAAAAATTGGGTTAAAAATTGACCCTCGGGACCCATTAACAAAAACAGAATCAAACTCTGCAATTACCTTTTCTATGAGCTAAGGATCGCATTCTAGGCAAAGATGGGAGTGGATTCAAACCTCAAATGGTCCGAAAAGCTTACATTAAATATGGAGAAACTAGGAATTTAAGACCAAAATAGCAAACAAAATAATAAAATAAAGCTTAGAAGAGTAATAGAACGAGATGGGGAAGAGAATTCACTTACAATCTTAGTAAACCGCCAAGAATTGATGAAGGACCACCTTGACCGAGCTCACACTTACAATGGGAAATGTTTTGATTGTTAGAGAATAAATAAGGAAGAAGACCCTTTAAACGCATGGCGATCGTCGCTCCTACAGAATTAAAAAGCCTAAGAGATGAAAAAGCCTAGGAGCCAAGGTGGGTGCACAATGCACCTTCCACAGGAGTGGCCCACTCTCCACAAGAGTGGCTCGGCAAGAGCGGGACAAGCTCTACAGAAGTAGAAGCCACTGACATCATTAGCCTTCATTGGTGCGACTGGCTCACCGCATGTGAGAGCCAAGCCCTGTAGGTGGGATCCAAGCTACGCAAGAGCGGATGCACCAGTTCTAGTACCAGCTACACCAACAGCCTCAACCAACTTCAAAAGTCTTCAAATGGACCCCCAGGATTCATTCGGAGTCCCACAAACATAATCCAAACATTCTACCAAACTAGAAATGGCATTTTCCACTCATTGAAACTAACAAAATGTCAAATGGAGGTCGTCAATGTTTACCAAAGTCAACACTTTAACAAAAAATGCTAAATTTTTCCCAAGTACCTAAAATGAGTTTGAAATCCTTAGGACCCAAAAGAAAGGTCCCACTAGCCCAAAATCCATATTTTAGAGCTAATGACGGAATTCTCATCCAAGACCATTTACTCAGAATATTGATCAAAGTCAAATATTTCAACTTTAAGAGTTCCAAAATAGAGAAACTCTTCCAAAATCCGACTGAATACCTCGGGAAGTATGCCACTCATCTGGGCAAGTCACAAAATAGTGTGAAAGCTACGAGAAGGGTGAAAATGGTAAAAAAACACAAAAATGAGAAAATGACCATGAGGGTCATTACAACATCTACTACTAGCAGGACTTTTTTCCTTAAAAGTTAGAGAATACAAGGTACCTTAAGGATCAAAAAGGTGAGAATATCTGGTCCGCATGTCGAGCTCGGTCTCCCAAGTAACCTCCTTGAGTGGATGATGAGTTTACTGAAATTTAACTGAAGAAACCTCCTAAGACCTTAACTTTCTAACCTACCTATCCAAAATAGCAACAAGCTCCTCCTCAAAAGCTAAAGTCTCGTCTAACTGAACCACATCCCACCAAAGCATGTGACACTTATCTGGAACATACCGCCTCAGCATTGAAACATGGAAAATAAGGTGAACACCTAAAAGAGAAAGAGGCAAGGATAACTCATATGTTACCTCCCAAATCCACTGCAGAATCTCAAAAGGGCCAAAGAATCTAGGGCTATGATTTCCCTTCCTCTCAAACCTCATCACGCCCTTCATGGGTGACACATAAATAAACACCCTATCTCCAACCATGAACTCTAAGTCTCGCACCCTCTGAGAAGCACAACTCTTATTCCTACTCTGAGATGTACAGAGTCTCTCCTGAATCACCTAAACTTTATCCATAGAGTAAAGCAACAAGTCAGTACCCCAAGGCCTATCCCTTAAAGAATCAAACCAACCTACTAAGACCTGCATCTCCTACAATACAATGCATAAAATGGAGCCATCTGAATACTCGAATGGTAGCTATTATTGTGTGCAAACTCTGCCAAGACCAAGAACTGGTCTCACTGGTCCTAAAATTCAACAACACAGACCCATAACATATCCTCCAAAACCTAAATAGTACACTCGGACTGACTAGAAGTATGTGGGTGAAAATTTGTGCTAAGCTCAACTCAGGTACCCAACTCTCTCTAAATCGACCTCTAGAAACACGATGTAAACTGAGTACCATGGTCAGAAATAATAGAAATAGGCACCCCCTGCACATGGACAATCTCCCCAATTTAGATTTGAGCCAACTTATCTAAACTATACAAAGTCTAAACTGGCCAAAAGTGAGAAGAGTTGGTCAACCTATCCACGATGACCAAAATAACATCAAATATTTAAAAAGTACATGGCAAGCCTACCATGAAGTCCATAGCTATCCATTCCTATTTCCACTCAAGAATGGGTAGCCTCTAGTGCTAGTATTCACCTACTAATAGTTCAAGCACCTAAGCACGAAATCTAAGATATACCACTTTATCCCACACCACCAGTAGTTCTTTCTCAAGTCACGGTACATCATTACTACCCCCGGATAGATAAAATAGGTAGAATAATGGCCTTCTTCCATAATCAAACTCACAAAGTCTCAAACTCTAGGAACTCATATACGACCATCAATTGTCAAAACACCCTTCGAATCTAAGTTCTCCTTCGTACCCTGCTCAACACCTTATCCCAAATTATCCTCAAACTATTGTTCCCAAATTTACTCCAACAACAAAGACCTGGTCTAAACACAAACATGAAACTGCCCAGGCTCAGGAATACCAAGTCTAAATAACCTTTTAGCTAAGGACTGGAAGTTCCAAGCCAAAGGTCATTCTTCCATAACTAGAAAAGACAAACTCACCATACTCACCGCCTTTTGGCTCAAGGCATCTACTACTTCATTTGCCTTGCTCGGCTGATAGATAATCAAAATATCATAGTCCTTCAGTAACTCCACCCACCTATGCTGTCACAAATTAGGATCATTTTGGCTGAAAATTTATTGAAGGCTACGATGGTCAGTGAAGATCTCACAATGAACTCCATATAAGTAGTGCCTCCAAATCCTTAACACGAAGACTACCATTGCCAACTACAAGTCATGAGTGGTGTAGATCATCTCGTGAACTTTCAATTGTCTGGAAGAATATGCAATAACTCTTCCTAGTGGCATCAACACACAACCCAAAATAACATTAGAAGTATCACAATATATGGTAAACCTCTATCCCTCAACTAGAAGAGTAATAATCAAAGCTGAAGTCAATAAGGCCTTGAGCTTCAAAAAGCTTGCCTCACACTTGTTGGACCACGGGAAAGGGACATTCTTCTAAGGTAATCTAGTCAAACGTGCTCCTATAGAAGAAAACCCCTCCACATACCATCTGTAGTAACCTTCCAACCTAATGAAACTTTGAACCTCAGTACGAGAAGTGGGCCTAGCCCAATTATAAACTTCCTCAATTTTCACTGGATCTACGATAATCTCATCCTTGGACACCACGTGCCTAAATAATGCCACAAACTTAAGCCAAAACTCACACATAATGAACTTGGTGTACAATTGTTGATCCTGCAAAGTCTGAAGCACAACTCTCAAATGTTGCTCATGCTCCTCTCTACTTCTCGAGTCACTATAACATTTTTGTCATTTGTCCACCCTTGTAAAGTGTGGCCTAAAGTAGCACAAAGTGTGGCCTTTGATCAAAGGCTACACTTTTGACCTTTAGGCCATGCTTTTTCGGGGGTGGGCTAAAAGGGCGTAACTGTTGACTTTAGACCACGCTTTTTAAATGTGGCCATAGCAGCTACGCTTAAAAAGCATGGCCTAAGAGTTACAAAGGATATACTTTGTAGAATCCCATTGGCAACAAGTATATTTTATAATTCTACACTTTAAAAGCATGGTCTTAGCTTGTTATTGGACATGCTTGAAAAGTGCAGCCTTTTATACCTCTTCTACAACAACACTTATAAAATGTAACCTTTTCCTTATGTAAATGCACACAATTGACATTCGTATAGCCACACTTTTGAAGTGTGGCAACATTATCTAGAATTTTATAATAATATATATAATCTCAAACATCAAATTATCTAATAGATATTCAAATGCTTAAATTTTCAATAAAGTTCAAAAATAACAATGTATTCAAAATATTCTAACACATGCTTAGAAAGAAATATTGTCAAGATATATACTAAACATAAATTCCACTACATAAAACAAAATGTATTCAAACATATATCAAAATAGTTCAAAAACTCTATATCATTCACTTCAATAGGTCGACTTGACTTGTGGCCACCATTCAAATTCAATCACCGACATTTCCCTACACATTCAAAATAAAATTAAAAGTTAGAAAAAAATCATGTTCAACACTAGTCATTGTTCACAAAATTGAGTGACAGCTAACCTCAAGCATTTGAAAAAAAAGTGTCAGACACACAACAATTATCAAATTCTACAAGTTTGATTTATTTCTTAGAAGAAAGAGGTTATTCAAATGTTTACCATACAACAATTATCAAATTCTAGGAGGTTAACTTCTTTGACCCAACTTCATTTCTCAATCTCTTGGACACTCAATCTAAATGTAATTATAATTAATAGCATTTCTCTTGTAAGAAATAATCAAATTATCCCATGATAATAGCATAAATTATCTCGTAGACTAAATATATTTATTGGGTCAAGTGATCTTATACATTAGTCATCATAATGTTCTTATAATTACTATAGCTGACACTTAAAAAGTTGAAATCGAAGACCTCGCCTCAATCGAGCTTACATCATATGATAAAGAGCAAGAAGGAGAAGAGTATACTAGGAAACGAACTAGCAAACAAAATATAAGCATATAAACACAAGTATCTAACAAGGAAAATAGTAACCTAGACCTTCCCATCCCTTCTGAAACAATCAGTAAGGCTAACAATCTCTATAATATGTTGGAGAAGAGTGATAATAATTGATTCACAAAACAAGTTAATAACTGACTCGCAAAATAGGAATCCTCAGCATAACAGAACTAGAGAACAAAAAGACAATCAATTGATGCCCAAGAGCTTAAAGTGAGTTGGCTCATACCACAACTAAGACATCCAAGATAGTTAGTCAGATAACTTTCACATATTCACATATTGTGCAGAAAACATAATGAGGGAACGGAGTGGAAAAACTCAAAATGAAAAATTCTATACTAGAAAATTTTGGCCAATACAACTAAGACAGCCAAGATACAGTCTGATAACAAACAAAAGAAACCTCTCAAACCATAACATCTAGTAGTAATTTAGTTGTGTAAAATCACAGACCAACACAAATAAGAAAACTCAAATGATACAAGTACCACTCCCCAGATCCATAACCAGTTTGTAGCTTTGGATGCGGTAAGCCGGTAACTGATCAGGAGAAAGAATGTGAGAAAAATGAAACACAGAATAGGACAATAGGAGTAGAAACTAGTATAAACCTCAGAGATGGTATAGATTGGAATAGATGCATTTGTTCCACAACAAAAAGTATCTCCTAATAAAGAATTACTATCAGAAGTATCAACTGGAGTTCCACAATAGAATACACCTACTAGTGATGATGTCACAACAGAGGAACCAGAAAATATTTGCAAACAAAAGGCAAAGGTGTAGTAACTAGATCAGGTTCTTACCTCAAATGCATGTTTCTATCTATTTTGCTTGCATTCTCAGATCCACAATGCCATGGTAGTAAGTCCAGCAGATGCAAAACCACCCCCCAGTATCACGATGTGCTAACAACAAAGAAGCTAGAGTTAGAAGCCTTCTTAGGTGGTATTTTTAACTAAGATCTTTTTAGATCGAGGAATCCCTTACATGGGAAAGCTCGGAAACCAACTGAGAACCATGCTCATAGATGTCACCATTTTCTTCTTTTACAGAGCTTCGTCAACTCAAAAAAAGTTTCATAAGTCACCAAAGTTAGAAGATTTCTCAAATGAAGTAGTAGACAACTAAAATTGAGGTTACTCTTACCTGGGTGAGCTCGGATTCAAATTAAGATGTCATGTCTTCATTGCCGAAGCTCCATCGACAGGAAGGAAGAAGAACAACCTCAAAGCTTCGAGACTCTGACCCCTCCTCTTTTCTTGCGACTTTGTCTTTGAGACACAACTCATAATAAGTGGCTCAACACAACTCCAAACACAACATAATCTACTCATCCCATTTTTATTCTGAAAGACAAACTGAAAAAGAAATATCATTTAACTGGTAGTAATAATACAACAGAATTATGTAAGAAGTTTTTTCAAGTTATCTATTTGAATCACTAATGTTAAGAAAGATGCATTGAATTGCATACAACTTTAGCAATAAAATTCCATTTCTCTGTCCAACTTTTCCAACAAATATAAGAACTGTTTATGTCTTCAACTATAACACAAACATATCCTAATTCAACATTTGCAATGATATGGAGTCCCAAGCTTAGTAGTAAGTCTTCTGTTCACAAAAATTACTAAATAAGGAGAGTTTGAGGTACCCAGAAAAATAGGTAAATACTAATCAGCTAAATAAATTGGAGTTGAGAGAAGTTTAAAAAGAAATAATATGAACCAAATGTAGAAATATCCATTTATACAAATCTGCAGAAATATTTAATTATATCCTCAGTTAATATTTTGTTCGAGTTATAGAAAGTAGAAACTACCTACCAGGTAATTGGTGAAAGGAAACAAATAATGCAAGTACAATTTTTTTTATCAAGTTTCTTATGCTACTTGATTATTATATTTTAACATAGTATCAAACCTATCATGATCCTACAAAGAGCACTAAAGCAAGCTAACTAAATAGTGTATAATGGAGAGGCGAACAAAATTATCCAAAAAATAGTTACCAACATGGCCATACTTCAACTTATTCAGCAAGGCTATCATTGTTTAGAGACAGGTAATTAAATTTAGCTAAAAATCTTGAGCTTTGGTTACCTAAAAACTTGAAAGCTCTTGCTAAAGGTAGATCAATATATGTGCTAAGAGGTATGGTTCTTCGAAGGATGTCTGATGTCTACAGACTATCAATGCTCAAAATGTCTGAGATAATTTCTGATTACTATTTCAAATAGAACAACCAAAGTAGAACTGACGTCGTCTATTCTTTATACTTTTAACCATGTAGTTACGCATCAAATCTTTTGAAATCGCAAGCCAATGACAATGGTATTCTTGTCAACTGGTTCATACCACAACTCAAATTGCCATTGGGGAGATATGCATGTACCAGCAATGTTAGAGACAACAGAAATGAATATTTTGAACTCAAGAATAAAGTGGAACAAAACAATACATTCAAATGAAATCCAATTAAGAAGAATATTCATAGAGTATGGTGAGGCAAAACAAGATTACCTTTCAAAAACCCCAGATCTATCATGGTCTAGGGCATAAAATAGAAAAAAAATTCAGAGAATACTAATGTGTTATATTATCCAACAGTCCTTGGTGATCTTCCATGTATATTATTTGATCCCAATTCAAGTTCTATTAGAAAATTTTGAAGTCACCTAATTAACTTGTCATATGATTTCTCCTCTGAATTTCAATCAATAGCCATATGAAAGAATTAATTAAGAGGGGATTCTCACTGCATTATCCCTTACCTAAGAAGTGTGTGAACTATCTCATTTAAAAGTAAAAGCAATAAGAGATTAGAGAATTTTGATTATTTATATTAGGATTTTGCTACACCCTCTAACGTGCAAGCCTAATTCTTATATTGGGCTAAGCATGTGAAAAATATCCTGTTTATTGGAAGCAATGATCCTCAAATTCAAAACCTGTCTACTTGAGGTGTACAAACCATGTCATCCAAAAGCTTAAACTATTAGGGAAGAAATACTTGTATTTATACATATTAGGTCTCTTGCATTATTAATCAATAGCTCGAGTGGATAGTAGGACATCTACCCCATGTAATTAAGTCGTATACTATATAGAAGTGTCTAATTTCCTATTCTCATATTGATTCATATATGCTATGAAGCATGGAAACTTATTGAATAGCTGCAATTCACTATTAATGCCTGAAAAAAGGAAAAAACTCTCCTAACCCTACGGTCTTTAAATCTATATTACCTGAGATCTAAAATGGGGCCTTAATAGCTCAAACATTGAGTCTGCATCTGCTTTGCTTCAGATTCATTTCTAAGCTGCTCAACGCAAACTTATCAGACAAATCTTTTTATTCCAAGTGTAGACACTTTTACTATTTTCACAAATTCAAGTTTAGAAAGCATTGACATTTTTATTGGCATATTAACAAGCTCATTGATATATTTCATATCTAATTCAACTGTTAATGCTAATTCTAAAGTTTTTACTAAATATCAGCAAGCAGTACACCTTAACTAACTACACAGGCTCACAACTTATCAAATTAAAAGATAAAATTACCTGCTCGAAAATCCTCCGTTCCATTGAAGGCAAAGGCATCATCACTTGTATTCTTTCCTTACCTGATATAAACAAACAAAATACTCAAGTTAACCTCCATAATCATAACACATGGACCAAAAGAAGAAGGAATTTTAGGAATTAAACTGTCCTACCATCATAATTGCTAAAAAATCTTCTTTTATTAACCAAGTCTGAAAACACCTTCCTACACAACCTGTTGGACAAGTACGGGTGGCCCCAACAGTTGGACAATTATTTCTACCTGAAAATGGAAAGATGCATTAGCTCAAGTTTCATAGACTAGTCAAGGCGAAGCAGCATCAACGTGTTACTAATAAGCATACTCATTCTAAGCAAGATGCGGGGGAAGAGAAATTAGTGAATGTTAAGAGAGGACATGAAGATCTACATTTTCATGAATGATTTCAGCCTGAATCAGCCTATCAGTCTAAGGAAAAATAAGAATTTTCGTGCTTCATGGCTAATGCCCACGACAAAAAATTATCTGATTGTAATACTACTACAAGCTGGAATTCTAAATCCAAGAAAATCTTTGTTGGGATCAAAATGCAATGGATGGGAGATATGCAACTGTGATTATAGATCGAGTTAAGTAGAGGAAAGTGTGGTTTAGCACTTTTGACAAATATCAAACTTTTTCGAAATCACTTTAGTGTTTCTCAGCAAACATCAACTGAATCAAGCAACAAGCATAACATAAGTTGTAATTTTTCATGAGAAAAAACACATTTCAGTGCATGCATGGCATAAAATCCTTCCCATAGAACAACTATCAAGCCATCGGTAAACAAGCATAAACCAGACCATCGGTAATCAAGCAAAAACCAACAAAATTATCTCAAAAACACAAGAAAATCAAAATTCACAAGCCAAGTGTGTAATCCCACCAGTAAACGAACACAAAAATAGACATTTAATAAACTTAGATGTTAGCTGGTTGAGTATTTTTTCAGTTACTCGATAAAAAAAGAGAAAAATCTCTACCTGATAAACTATATTCTAACAAAACCCTTCCGATGTGATGAGGCTTTAGGGCATCATCTGCTTCAATGAAGCTCTGTATGAATGATGATTTGAGTAGAGGTGTGAACTTCAGAACACTGTATGACCGATGATTTAAGTGTGAGTTTGGGAAAAAAGATTTGGGCAAATAATAGAGATGAGAACTTTCAATTTCTACTTGATTCCAGTGGGAGTACCCAAAGCAAGTTGTTGTGTGAGAATATTTACAGCAAATTGTTGAAGAACTTTGACAGATTTGGGAGCTTAGAGCTTCGGCATATTTGAGAGCTTTGGGAGTGGTTTAGAGCTGAGAGTGAAAATACCTAGAGTGAATATTTTAGAGCTGAGAGTGAAAATATTTTCTAAATATTTACTTCTTGATTTATTTTTTGGCCAATTATAAATTAGACGGAAAGTAAAATATTTTGGAGGGAGAGTTTAATTTTTTAATGAAAATTTTAGGCCACACTTCTAAAGTGTTGTATTTAGAATGATAAAAATACCATTCTTAAAAGTGTAGTTGTATGTGTAAATAAGTGTTGTCAATTATATCATGATTTGGCAACCCTTAAAAAGTGTGGTCTATACCATTAAAGACCACGCTTTAAAAGCATTGTCAATATTAGTGTGGCTAGAAGCTAAAAAGTATAGCTATGCTTTAAAAGCATAATCAAATATGTTTTAGACAACACTTTACAAACGTGGTCCTGATTTAGTGTGGAAAAAAGACTAAAATGATGTAGTGAGTATACTAAGATATCGTTGATCAACACTATACAAAATGAATCCATATAGGCCCTAAACATACGATTCATCAACTCCGTAAACACTACTGGGCATTGGTCAAACTAGAAAACATGACTAGGAACTCATAGTGGTCATATCAAGTCCTAGAGGCAATCTTTGGAATGCCACAGTCTGGATCCTCACTAGTGATAACCCAATCTTAAATATATCTGAGAAAACACCATCGTACCTTGCATGTACTCAATACACATATGCAATGAACCATCCTTCTTCTTCACAAAATAAATAAGAGCACCCCACAGAGACACATTAGGCCTGATAAAACCCTTATTTCAGAAGATCCTAATGCTGCTTATTAAGCTCCCTCAACTCAGCAGGTGTCATCCTATGGAGGAGTATAAATAGGTTGAGTGCTTGGATCAACATCAATGCCAAAGTAAATGCCACGATCAGGAGGAAGAATCGGTAGATCACTAAGAAACACCTCAAAAAAAACACAAACCACAGGAATTGAATCAAGTGAAGTAGTGTTGGTACTAGTATTACAAACATAGGCAAGGTAAGCTAAACATCCCTTACCTCTCAACCACCGCACCCTCAGAAATGATATAACTCCTCTCGGCACGTGACTATTGGTACCCTTCTATATAACAGGAGAAATACCATGTATATATAAATTAACAGTCTTGGAAAATCAATCCAAGACTGCATGATAGGGAGATAGCTAATCCATTCCTAGAATCACGTCAAAATCCACCATATCTAAGATTATCAATTCTACCCATGTGTCATACCCTAATATAGTCACCACACAAGATTGATACACATGGTATACTACGAAAAGATCACCTACGGGAGTAGCTACATACATAAGCATAGGCAATGACTCATATAATAACTCCAAATGAGTAGCATAGTAGACAACACATATGAAAATGTACACCCTGGATCAAATAATGCAGAAGCTGACTAATGGTAATTAGAGATCGTACTTATAATGACAGCATGAGAAGCCTCAGCCTCTAGCCTGCCCAAAAACGCATACATCTAGCTCCAGTTGCCATGATGACCTGATCTTCCCAGCATAGAAGTGCCTCTAGAACCATAGGTATCACCCCTACTACCCTGCGCACTGCCTTTGCTTGTTGGAACTGGAGCCCTAAGTGCCTGAACTAGACGACCTTGCTCCCTACTCTTCCTTAACCTACGTCAATCCCAATTAAAGTGGTGCAACTCTCTACACTCTTAGCAACCTCTATTAGATGCACCCTTTTTCCATGACCTTGTTAAACAAAAATGGCCACTATGTCCCGAATAAATATGCACCCCACAAAGTCTGACCTGAACTCTTGATGCCCTGACCATATTGACCTGAATATCCACTCTCAGAGATCTGTAGTGCCGCCTTAAAATGACTTCTATACTTATAATTCTAAGAGAAACCTCTACCAAAGAAACACCTACCTCTGGACTAAGCACCATTGAACCCTGATAGTGGGTCCTCTTATTGCCACCTTTGTAGGCCTTACAACTTACACCCTCAATATTCCGTGCATGATCAACAACTTCAAGGAATGTAGCAGCCGATGCCACTAGCTACTCTGTAGCAAAACAAAGTGGTTGAACAAACTCTCTAACAAATATGCAAGCTCGCTTGTGCTCTATAGGCATAATCATATATTCATGCTAGCTAACTCATAGATCGTGCCTCATACTCAGACACTAACCTAGAACTTTTCTGAAGATCAATGAAATCATCTCTCCACCTCTCTCTCATGCTATGAGGAACATACTTATCAAAGAAAGCCTTGGTGAACTAAGCCCAAGTCATCGAAGATGACCCAACTGGCCTACGCTAAAACTCTCCACCATTATTTCCTGACCCCTTAATCTAAAATATGGTGTAATCAACTATGTACGACTCCTTTAAGACAAGGTTGTGCAACCTCTCCTTGCAACTCACTAGGAACTCATGGGCGTCTTCTCCCCGAGCACCTGAAAACCTCAAAAAAACCTATATGATAAACCTGTCAAGTATCTCTGCTCCTTAAAAGACATAGTTGGCTTGGTTGTGATAGGAAAAACAATAACATAAACTTGTATAATCTCTAATTGGGGAGCCACAATAGTAGGTTGCGCTTCTGAACCATTAACATCCTGTGTCGCTTCCGGAGGTAAAGTCTGCACCTCATATCTAAACTGTGAACCACTCGAAGTTCCAGGAAAAGTCCCTGCCTTTAATATACCCTTTAGAATGCCAAGGATCCTGACCAAAGTATCTTGAACAACTAGAATGGTTGAAAATCCTGTTGGTGGTTGGGATGGCCCCACACCCTCTGACTGATACTGAACATCCTCCACCTCTACCTCTAGCTTATATGATGATGCCTTAGCCTAAGCACGACCTGGTGCCACAGCCCGTACTCTACCTCTACCTCTAGGTCGACCTCTGCCTCACCCTATGGCTAGGGCACTAGCTACATGTGAAGAAGCCTCTTCATCTCCCACTGACGATCTCATCCAAACCAACTGAGTCAGAGTGAAACAAATGAAAATTAGAACTTTATAGTCAAGAACGCATAATAAGAAATCAAAAAGGTGGGATTTTCTAAGGAATTCCCTATAGCCTGCTACAGATAGGACACATGCATCATCCTATCCATCAGCAAGATACTACTAGACACTTGCTCTTGTACTGGGAACACCGAAAAACCAAAAGCTCTGATACCACGCTATCATGGTAAAAACTTGGGCCATAATGTGCCTACTATAACCCCCCAGTAGGAAAGCCAAAACCCAAATAAAAACTAAATGTAAAGGCTAAAAAAAAATGCGAAAGCAGAATAAGGAGATGAATGGTCCACAAGTATATACCTATACATAACGTACAAAATATACAATACAGGCCCAAAGGAAATAAGGAAAGACAAATTTATACATAAGGAACCAACCCCAGACCTGGTGTCATCGATATAAGATCCTCTAAAGCACGAGAATAAGGATATACAAAGATACACTGTCTATCAAAATATAAAAATGAAGATAGTAAGTCCAGGAAGGAAAGAAGTAAATATCTGGACACCGAGAGCTCACCACGATCCAAACAGCAATATTCCATGCTTAAACAAAGGATCAACGGGTGTAACTAGTACAAGGCATTGCATCAAAAAAAGATGTAAAATGGTAGTATGAGTACCAAAATATAAGGTACTCAGTAGGCATCATAGGCCGATCGAGCACCAAAGAGAGGATATAATATAACAAACATAAAATTAACAATAATAAAAAACTCACCTAGGAATCTCAAGTATCGTCAATAAAAAAGGGTGAAGATAAAAAATAATAATGAAAATAATACACAATTAATATAAGGGTACATAGAGAATGTAGTGCACAATGGGATGATGCAATGCAAGAAATGGCCAATGCAGAAAATAAAAACCCGAAATGATCCCTCAGGCCACCGGAGCTCGTCATCATATTGAATAAATTATAACTTAGAGTAATCTCATGGACTGCCGAAGCTCATCAACATATGCAACACTGTGAATTTTTGAAAAAGACCTGGAAATGTCTCGTGGACCGAGTATAAAAAGTTATGCCGTCTTTCCATCTCAGAAATCAGTGATAAATCAATGAAATCATTTCTGTAACTCAATAATTATAGTAAAAGTGAATAATTCAATTTAAAACCAAAAAGGAAATATTTTCCCCCTCAAACCGTGCCATAATCCATGTACGTGCATGTATGAATGTATGCTTTCCATCACAAGGAAATACAATACACACAAACACACATACATATATATATATATATATATATATACCAAGCAGGGCAAAATCACCATTCAAACAAGTTGCACTAACTTGGAGTCCAGCCAATCCAACACCCACAGCCTCGGGCCCTAATAACATAATATACGGAAATAATACAGAAAAAGGGGCGATAAGAGGAACACCAAATAATAATAGTCTACTCTACCAGAAAATCCTCCCCTAAGTGCAACTAAGGATTCACTAATCAAATCACACTAAGTCTATACGCAAGCTAAACTAAGGTTTAACAGGAAATACTATTTTAAGGTCTAGAAAATGGGCAATTATTCAGAAAAGTGCTAATGCCTAGTTTTACCCTGCAACTTAACCATAAAATTTATGAAACATTTAAAAATATAATATCTAACTGAGCTAAGTCTAAGAAGAAGAAACAGTAACCTACCTTGAAGCCGAAGGACAAGTACAAACCATTAATTGGGAGCCTTCTTATATCAGATCGCTTCCACGCTATCAAAAATATATTCTACATGCCAATATGGGACTCACGACACACATATCAATATTTCATAATTCAATTTAGAAAATGGGTTAAAAATCAACACTCAGTGCCCATAAATAATAATAGAAATAAACTCTACAATTACTTTTTGTACGAGGTACGAATCGCATGCCCAAAATCTACGCAAAGACGGGAGTGGATTTGGACCTCAAATGGTCAAAAAGATTACTTTAATGATGGAGAAACTAGGAATTTAAGACCCAAATGGCAAAGGAAATACGAAATCAAAGCTTAGACGAGTAATAAAATAGATGGGGAAGAGAATTCACGTACAATCTCAGTAAACTGCAAAGAATAGAAGAAGAACCACCATAATAGAGTTCACACTTACAATGGATGGGAAATGCTTAGAGAGTTGGAGAATAAATGAGGAAGCATACCCTTTAAGCACTCAGCGATTGTCGCTCTTCCGGAACATTCATCGTAGGTGGAATGCTGCAGGAGCAGAGATATGTTGTCTCCTCAAGCTCCAAATGAGCAGCCAAAAGATCGCATGAGCAAGACTAGAGCGGTGACCAAAAGCTGCAGGAGCGAAGGCGGGTGCATAGTGCACCCTCTGTATGAGCGAGCCAAGCTCCATAGGAAAGGAAGCTGCTGACATCACCAGCCTTTGATAGTATGACTGGCTTACTGCAAGAGCGGCTCCGCAGGAGCAAGCCAAGATCCGCAGGAGTGGCTGCACCAGCAGCTTCAAACAACTTCCATAGTCTCTGAACGGACCCCTAGGATTCATTTGGAGTCCCAAAAACACAGACCTCACATGCTACCCAGTTGAAAATGGCATTTCAGAGTCAATGAAATTGACAAAATAACCAATGGAGGTCTTCTTTGGAAAATGTTGACCATAGTCAACACTTTAACCCAAAACACCAAATTTTACCCATGTACCCAAAATGAGTTCGAAATCTTCCAAGCATAACTCAAAGGTCCCACTAGCCAAAAATCCATGTTCTTGAGCTAACAGTTCTGATGGAATTCTCATCCGAGCCTATTTACTTAGAATGTTGACCAAAGTCAAACATTTTAACTTTAAGAGTTCCAAAACATAGAAACTTCTCTAAAACCCAAATGAACACCTCGAGAAGTAGTCCACCTATACAAAAAGTAACACAGATAGTGTAGAAGCTATGGAAAGGGTCAAAACAATAAAAATTAACAAAATTGAGATTATAACCATGAGAGTCATTCCAATTTTGCATGTGAGTATCATGTTAAAAATAAAAAAAATATAAGAGAATTACATAACAACCAATATATGGTTATAAATAATACTAATTTATAGAATTAGACATCTAGTATCATGAAAAAAAGAATAATATCATAAATGAGAAGATAATTTTGATTTTTTTACATATTGCATAATCTAGTTCCCAGATTGAGAAATTATCATGACCCAAATGGTCATGGGTGGCACCCACATTAACTCTCTGGTGGGATAATCATCTAAGCAAAACCTTAACTCAGTCAATTACTCATTTTAGATGACATAATAATAAAACCAACTTTAATAATGGAAATAATCAAAAAGCTAACAAAATATAAGTGCAGAAATATTTTAACTTGAAGTTACAATCTCCAAGATGCGAAAGTCATTGCACAAGAACTCTAAATCGAAAACCATGTCCAAGATATCTAAAACTAAAAAAAAAATAAGAAAAGTCCCTTTGTTTGAAAGAGGGACAAGAATCAATGTGAAGTTCCATGGCAGCCTGAAGATGTAGTGCTCACTCTTGGATCGAGTTAGTTGTTATGCTAGAGATGAGGTCGTATCTAGGCCTCTGGAACACCATCTGCACTCAGGAAAAGAAGTGTATGAGTAGCATCAGTACAACCGTTATGTACTGGTAGGTATAATACGCCGACATAACATAGTAACAAATATATGTTAGGAACAATAAAATGGGTAGGAAGTACAACAACACATAATCAACTCAGAAAGTCAAGTAGTTACTTCAGCCAAATGAATCACCCAAGTCAAGTTATATCATTAAAAATGAGTAAAAGACATATAAGGCACCATGATAGAAATATAAGTGTCAACAAGTCAAGACCTAAAAGTCATCACAATAGACATATGATTGTCAAATCAGAAAGGCATGTAATATCACCACAACAGACAAATAAATTCATCTTAGAACTCTACACTTATGAGCAGTCACATCTCATAACATGGATTTTATCCATGTCGTTATTCAGACACTATAATAATCTCTCATTTGTACACACATGCTAAATAGTCTTATTTATCTTCAACTAGCCATTTCCTGCAGGGGGTGTACCAGGGTCCATGTATCCATCAAAACCATTTTCTATTGACATAATAACACCCGTCAAAACTATTTCCTATCAGCACAAGAATACCCATCAGAATCATTTTCCATCGACACCATAATAATATGAATTTCACAAATAATTCAATGTTACTTTCAACCAATAACTATCATGCAACAGTAAGAGTGGTATGAATATGCATGATAAATATATAAAAGTGGTTTATCAATAACAATCAAGTTCACATAATTCCCACATCTCAGCCATTCAATTATATCACCAATCATGGTTACTATCAATAGATAATCAATTCCATAGAAGTGTTTCATAGCATTGACACAGGTATACACCTGCTCCTTCTACCGGATAATTGATAAGTTGATAATTTACCAACTTATTTAGCTCTTAAGCATGAGTTATTATCTCGATCTTATGCTATTTAGAAGGATTTTATGCCTTTATTCTCTTATATATAGGTATTAATGTGAAATAAAGATAGAAGAGGATTTGAACCTAAATAGGCTATGAAAGAAATTCAAGTCAAGAGAAGATCAGGAGAGAAGCAGTATGATAGGGATATGCACTTAGACATGCATGCAACAAGTCGGCACCTGCATTCTGTAGGTGCCACGCAAGAGAAGTCGAAGTCACTGCCAGGAATTGTGGGAACCTCTATGCCGCAAGTCCAAACATAAGTCCGAAGGTGCTAATTCTTGTGAGCCACAAGTGAAGTATTGAATATTGTCTGAAAGACTGCGAACCTGGGTGCCACAAGTCCTCACATGCACTTGTGGGTTCCAATGCATGTGAGGCAGCAAGCCACCTGAGGGGCAAAATTATCCTGAAATTAGTTTCGTATTTGGGAATCTTCCAATGAAAATTTTCAGAGTTATGCAAGGAATATTATGTGGAGTTTTTGCCTAATTTGGGTATTGTAGCTAGTACACTTGTAGAGTACAATTGGATAACATTTTCTTAATCTAGAATAGAGAAAACACCATTGTTGAAATGAGAAATTTAATCAGTTCCAAAATTCTCAAGGTTCAACAATGGTGTTTTCTCTATTCTAGATGAAAAATATTATACCTAAATTGGGAAAAAATTCAACATAATATTCCTTGCACAACTCCCAAAATTTTCATTGGAAGCTTCCAAAATACGCTACTAATTTTTGGATAATTTTGCCCCTCAGGTGACTTGCGTCTTCACATGCTATCATAATCCAAAATTGGGCCGTGATGGTACCTACATTACCCCTCGATAGGCAAGCCAACCCAAGAATGCAGAAGTACAGTAAAATAGTGGTATGGACTGCGTACACTCTACCCTCCCCAGACCCCACGCTGTGGGAATACACTGGGTATGTTGTTGTTGTTGTTGTTGTTGTTGAAAAGCAGAAGGGAAAAATACAAAAAGGGGCCCAACAATGTAGTTATAAACCAACAGAAATAAATATACAAAACTAGCCCCAAAGTGATCAGGAAGACAACATAAACAAAGACCAACCCCAGACCTTTTGTTAGAGGTGAAAAAGTATCTAAAGTACGGAGTAATGCTATACAATAAGTGCTATCTATAAAAAATATAAAAATATAGATAGAAAGTTAGATGGAAAGCAGTAGAGGATCTCCAAACGCTGGTAGCTCATCGTGATCTGAATAGCAGCTGGCCATGAACGACTGGAGGGTCAACGAGGGTGGCTCATACAAGGTTCTGCATCGGAAAAGATACAAAGTTTAGTATGAGTGCCAAAACAACGGGTACTCAGTAGGCATCATAGGCCGATCAAGCTTAGAAAAATAATACATATTATAAGACAAAAGAAAGTAAACTAGCTATAAGTATCCACCTAAATTTAGTTATCCACAGAAAACAGAGCTATCTGATCTGACGGTGAAGATAATAATGAAAATAAGGCAAAGGCATTCCAACTACACATAAGCATATGCAATGCATCGTGAGATGATATGATATAGAATGTGGCCAATGCAAAAAAGTAAAACCTGATATCTGGTACCACAGGCGCCCCAAATTTAACCTCTACCTCATCAATATATGAACAAAAATAAAACCCAGTTTTGTTCTCCTCGGGCCACCCAAAATCATACATAAAGCACATCAACAGAAAAGTAAGCAGAGAAAGGGTCCGAAAAGTCCCTCGCACTAGCATAAATAGTTGTATTTTCCTTTCTTTTAAAAATGAGTGGTTAAGTAGAACATCTCAACTTTATTTGAACAAAAAATCCCATACTTCTTTCATTTCCAAGCCATTGTCCATGCACTGCAGTATGAGATATGATGCCAAATTCAGAAAATATCATATACTTATAAGCAACCAGGTTAAAACACCATCATAACAGGACAACAAACCTGAAAATCTATCTGATCCACGCTATGGCCTTGGGTTCACAGTTACACTATAACGATTATAAATGAGCGGAAATGGTAATAAAGCAAGAAAAATAAGTAAAAACACCTACTCTACCTCTAAAACCTCCTTAAATTATTCTAAGGATTATAGGTTAGCCAAAGCAAATTACAAACTCCTACACTAAGGGTAAACATGATATTGTTTTTCTACAGTCCCAGAAATGGCCAAAGATAATTGAAAAACATGATTTAAGCCTAATTTTACCTAAAACCTAGCCTACCGTTCATGCAACTCATATTATATAAAAGTTAACTAAGCCAGGTCTAAGATAAATAAATTGTAACCTACCCTGTGGTCGAACTGCAAACATGAACCATCACTCATATGCCTCCCCATTCTAAAAAACCTTGGAATGCTATCACGCTATCATAAACATAATCCAAGTGTCAAGATGAGAAAAATGACACCCATATTGCTATAAAAAAAATTAGGTAAGAAATCGAGTCAGAAAATTACCCTCGGGGACCGTGTAACAAAATGGAAAAGAAATTCCATAAACACACTCCCTCAAGAGGCACGGGGTGCATCCCCAAAATTTAGGTGATAACAGGCGAGTGTTTGGACCTCGAATGGTATGATATATGCTACTAAAGCTTAGAGAGGAAACCATGCAATTTGAACTAATTCCATGAAGGAATCATGAAAATGATGCTAGGATATGAACTAGAATGAGAAGGGGAGAGAATTACCCTAAGTACAAGAAATTAATAAGAAAATATAGTATTCCTCCTCTAATTCACCCTAGCTCAACAATGGAAAATAGTTGATGGAAGTGAATTGAAATGAAGAAGAAACTCATTTAAAACTGTCAGCGATCGGTGCACCTTTGGTCATATTAATGCAGGTGCAGCAACATCGCTGTGCCGAGACCACTGTAAGGGTGAAGGCCATTGAGAACCCCCAACCCCAAAGGTGTGGTGAACATGTCACAGGGGCGGCACCCAAAGGGTAGAAAAAGGAGCGTAGGGGCGCCCATCGCTAACATCACCGAGGGTCGCAGGTGCGATTGGTGACCGCAAAGTATGTTGCAGTGGTGCTCCGTGCAGGCGCGCAAGTGAGCCACACCAGAACCAACAACACTAGCTGCAACAAAAACCTCAAAACTCTCTAATCGCACCCTCGGGACTCATTCGGAACCCTATGAACACAAAGCAGATATGCTACCCTACCAAAAATGGCATTCCAGACTTATTGGAATTGATGAAATCCCTAATGAAGATCGTTTCAATAAATTGTGAGCCCCTACGCTTGTGAGCCCCTACGCCAAAACCAACTTTTAACCAAAAGGAACCCAATAGCCTGAAATAAGTTTGGAAGCCTCGGGACCCAAACCAAAGGTCCTACTAGCCCAAAGTCAATGTTCTAGAGCTAAAAGTGCAGACAAAATTTATATCCGAGGTTGTCTTTTCCAAATGTTGACCAAAGTCAACTCTACTATCCTTAAGAGTTTCAAAACAAGGAGATGGGCTTAAAACACAAATAAATGGCCTGTAGCCACTGTGGGAAATCTCAAGATGCAGAAAAAGCATGAAAATCAAAAAAATGACCAAGAGGATCATTATAACATCCACTATTAAAAGAACTTTTATACTCCAAAGTTAAAGAAAGGAAGGTACATGAAGGAACAAAAAGGTTAGGATAGTGGGTCTGTATGTCAATATTGGTCTCCCAAGTAGCCTCCTCGATAGGACGATGTTGCCACTAGACCTTAACTTACGAAATCTCCTTGGACCTCAACATCTTAACCTGCCTATCCAAAATAGCAATAGGCTCCTCCTCAAAGGCTGGAGACTTAACCAACTGAACAAAATCCCATTGAAGCATGTGAGACTCATTCGAAATATACCGTCTCAACATAAAAATATGGAAAATGGGCTGAACACTTGAAAGTGCAGGAGGCAAGCTAGCTCATATGCTACCACCCCAATACGATGAAGGATTTCAAATGACCTAATGAATCTACGACTGAGCTTACCCTTCCTCTTAAACCTCATTACACCCTTCACGGGTGACACCGACAGAAACATACAGTCACTAATCATTAACTCTAACTCCCAAACCCTATGGTCAGCATAACTCTTTTGCCTACTCTAGGTAGTATGAAGCCTCTCTTGAATAACCTAAACTCTATTCATGGAATCACAAAGAAAGTCAATACCACACGGTCTAACCTCAAAGGCATCAAACTAACCCACTGGAGACGTGCACTTCCAACCATACAATGCCTCAAACGGAGCCATCTGAATACTGGAGTGGTAACTATTATTATACGCAAACTCTACAAAGGCTAAGAGCTGGTCTTACTAACCCCCGAAATCAATTAGATAGGCCCGCAACATACCTCCAGAACCTGAATAATGCACTTTGACTGACCATAAGTCTGCTGGTGAAAAGCAGTGCTGAGCTCAACTCTTGTACCCAACTTAGTCTGAATAGACCTCCAAAAACATAAAGTAAACTGAGTACCACAGTCATAAATGATAGAAATAATCACCCCATGCAAGCGGACAATCTCACGAATGTAGATCTAAGTCACTCACTCAGAAATATAGGAAGTCTGAACCGACCAAAAATGCCCAGATTTGTCAATATATCCATGATCACGGATATAGCATCAAATATCCTCAAATTATATAGCAAATCGACTACGAAGTTCGTAGATCTCTTCTCCCATTTCCTCTTCGGAATGGGCAGACTCTAAGTTAAACCACCTAGACTCTGGTGCTCAAACTTCACCTGCTGACAATTCAAGCACCTAGACATGAAATCTAAGATATCCCTCTTCATCCCACACCACCAAAGTGCTATTTTAAGTCTCGATACATCTTAGATACCTCAGGATGAATAGAATACCTAGAATAATGAGCATCATCCAGTATAAACCTAACCAGATCACAAACCATACAAACATAGATACGACTCTCAATTCTTAGAACACCCTCTGAATCTAAGATCACCTTCCTAGCCTCACCACTTAACACCTTATCACGAATGATCCTCAACCTCGGATTATCAAACTGTTATGCTAGAATCAACTCTAACAAGGAAGATCTAGCCTTAATACAAGCAGGAATACAACCCGACTTAGAAATATCAAGTCTAACCAACTTGTTAGCTAAGGAATGGATTTCCAAAGGTAAAGGTTGCTCCTCTGCTGCTAAGAATGCCAAGCTACCCATAATCACTGCCTTCTAGCTCAAAGCATCCGCTACCACATTTACCTTTCCTAGGTGATAAAGAATGGAGATGTCATAGTCCTTCAGTAGCTCCAACCACATGCGCAGCCTCAAATTTAGATACTTCTAGTTGAAGATGTACTAAAGACTATGATGGTCGGTGAAGATCTCACAATGCACGCCATACAAATAATTCCTCAAAATCTTTAATTCAAAGACTACTCTTGCTAACTCTAAATCATGAGTGGGGTAGTTCTTGTCGTGAACATTAAGCTGCCTAGAAGCATAATCAATAATTCGACCCTGCTGCATTAACACACGACCCAAACCAACACCAAAAGCATCACAATACATAGTAAACTCGTGACCCTGGAACAAAAGAGTAAAAATCGGAGCTAAAGTAAATAAGGCCTTGATCTTCAAAAATCTTACCTCACACTCATCAAACAACTAGAAAGGGACATTCTTCTGAGCCAACCAAGTCAATGGAGCTGTAATAAAAGAAAAACCCTCCAGAAACCATTAGTAATAAACTTCCAACCCGACAAAACTATGAACCACGGTATGAGAAGTAGTCCTAGCCCAATCACAAATTACCACAATCTTTATCAGATCAACCATCATCCCATCTTTGGACACTACATGCCCCAAAAATTCCATAAACTCAAGCCAAAACTCGCACCTAGTGAATTTGGCATATAATTGATGGTCTCGTAAGGTCTAAAATATAACTCTTAAATGTTGCTCATGCTCCTCTCTACTCCTCGAATATACAAAGATGTCGTTAATGAACATGATAAAGAAGGAATCCATGTAGGCTCTAAACACACGATTCATCAACTCCATAAATGTTGCTAGGGCATTGGTCAACCCAAATGACATGACTAAGAACCAATAATGGTCGTATCGAGTCCTAAATGTAGGCTTTGGGATATCCGCTTCCCTAATCCTCAACTTATGATAACCAAACCTCAAGTCAACCTTAGAGAACACTACTGCACCCAGTAGCTAGTCAAATAGATCATCATTATGCGGTATTGGATGCTTGTTCTTTATGGTTACCTTATTCAAGTGCTTGTAGTCAACACATATATGTGTGGACCCATCCTTTTTATTTACAAACATAACAAGAGCACCCCATGGAGACACACTAGGCTTGATGAACCCTCTACTCATCAAATGCTAGAGCTGATCCTTAAGCTCCCTCAACTCTATTGGGGCCATCTGATATGGCAGATTAGAAATGGGTTGAATGCCCAGCTCGATATCAATTCCAAAATTGATATCACGATCAGGAGGAAGACCTGGAAGATCAGTGAGAAATAGATCTAATTACCCACAAACCACAACTGACTCAAGCGTTAGTGTGGTTGCACTAGTATCATAGGCGTACACAAGATCAGCTAAGCACCCCTTCCCAACTTATTGTAAGGTGCTAAGAAAAGATATAGCTCTCCTCGGTATGTGGCTATCGGCAACCTTCCCTACTCTTGGAGGGATACTATGCATTCATAGAGTAATGGTCATGGCGAAGAAATCAAAGACCATATGGTAGGAATACAACCAATCCATTTCTAAAAACATATCGAAATCAACGATATCTAGCATAACCAGGTCTACCAACATGTCATACACCAGAATAGTCACCACACAAGCTCAATATATATGATCCATTACTAAAGAATCTCCTACTGGGGTAGCTACGTGCAAAGGCACAGGAAATAACTCACAAGTAGACTCCAAATGAGTAGCATAATAAGTTGACACATAGGAGAATATAGACCCCAGATCAAACAAAGTAGAAGCTGACTAATGATAAATAAAGATCGTACATGTGATGATAACATCTGAAGCCTCAACCTCAGGATGGCCCATACTAGCATACATATAGCTATGACTGTCATGACCACCCAATCTACCAGACTGAGGACCACCTTGAGTACCCTGGGGACCACCCCTACTACCTTATGCACTATTTTAGCTGGTGGTGCTAGAGACCTGGGGGCCTGAATCGGCTGATCATGTTGCCTATGATGCTGTGCTAAAAGATGCTTCCTAGCAAACTTTCCCAACTTGACACACTCATAACAACCCCGACCAATTATACCCTACTTCAGTGACCTAGCTGAATAAGAATGACTACAATGGCCTAAGAACCCAGAACAAGCACCCCTCAAATTCTGAATTGTACACAAATTACTCTGCCCTTCGGTAATCTGTAATGCCACCTGAACAGGCCGGCTAAGCTAAAAACATTGTTGGTGCTAACCTCTACCAAAGAAGCATCTACCTCGAGATGGTAGACCGCTGTAACTTCCCTGATGGCAGGGCCTCTTATTACTGGCCCCGTTGTCCTCAGAAGTACGCTCTCAATAGTGTGGGCATGATACACCACCTCAAAAAAGGACTGGCCTGATGCTATCATGCCCTCTGTAGCCAAACAGAGCTGTAAAGTCAAACCTCTGATAAAGCGATGCACCCTCTTGTGCTAGGTGGGTAGAATCATGGTGGCATGCCTAGCCAACTCATGGAAATGTACCTCGTACACTGAGATAGACATGGAGCCCGACTCTAACTTGATGAACTCATCCATCAATCACTCCATCCAGTAGTGCAACACATACTTCTCTATGAAAGCTACAGAGAAGTATTCCCAAGTAAATGGAGGTGACCCAACTTGTCTACAAGCTATATAAGACGTCCATCACTGTGTCGCTAGACCATCTAGCTAAAACACAGTGTAATCTGCTCTATGCAACTCAACCAACCCAAGGTTATGCAATCTCTCTTGGCAACCCAGAAACTCATGTGTATTCTCCCTAGAAGCACCAAAAAACCTCGGGAGACCCAATCGTAGAAAGTGACCAAGCATCTTTTGCTCCTCAAAAGAAATAACCGACCCAACTAGAATAGGTGGAACAACAGTAGGAAAGGAAACACCTTTAATCGAGGATCCGTTTTAGCAGGCTATGCACTTGAACCCTGTGACGCTTCCTAGGCAATGTCTAGGCCTCGCCCCTAATCTAAGAATCAACCGAAGTACTAGGAAAAATTGTTGGCTATGACATATACTCCAGAAACCCAAGTAGGCTAACTAATCTATCCTGTAGTACCAGCTTATCCATGAAACTTGTTGAGGGTTGGGCTGGCCCCATGACCTCCGACTCATATTCTTCCCCCTCAACCTCAATATCCAGCTCCATCAACAATAATCTAGTCTGGGCCCGAGCTAGCATCGCAGCCCATCTCCTACCTCAACCTTTGGGTTGACCACTACCCCGTTCCTTAGTTGGGGCTCTCATTGTAGGTGTAGGGGCCTCGTCCTCACCTGCCGCTCAGCTTGTCAAACCATCTGACAAAGAGTGAAATAACAATATTCAGAGGTTGATAAGGTCATGAATGTAAGATAAGAAATAAAACAAGATGGAGTCTTTCCTAGGAATGCATTGTAGCCTCTCGCAGATAGGATACACACATCATTGTACCAATCCACGAGACTTTACTAGACATTTTGCTCTTATATTGGCAAGACCAGTGAAAATAGAGCTTTGATACCACTCTGTAACGACCCATAATCTAGCTATGATGGAACCTACGTAATCCCCCTAGTAGGCAAGGCAACCCTAGAATGCAAAAGTACATTAATATATTTTAAATAACAAGAAGCAAATGGGAAATATACAAGAAGGGGCCAACAATATAGATATAGACCAACAAAATACATATACAAAAATAGCCCCAAAATTAATGGGAAGACAACATAAACAAATACCAATCCCACACCTGGTGTCACTAGTGCAAGAGCATCTAAAGTACGGAGTAATGCTATACAATAAGTGTTGTCGATCTAAAATAAAAAAAATATAGACAGAAATGTAAATGGAATACAATAGTGGACCTCCAAATGCTGGGAGCTCAGCACGATCCAAATAATAGCTGGCCACGAATGAATGGAGGGTCAACAAGGGTGGCTCATACTAGGTGTTGCATTAGATAAAGAAGCAAAGTGTAGTATGAGTACAAAAACAACGGGTACCCAATAGGCATCATAGGCCAATCGAGTTCAGAAAGATAATATATATATTATAAGACATAAGAAAGTAAACCAGCTACAAGCATCTACCTAAATCTAGTTATCAAGAGAAAATAGAGCTATCTGAATTGATGGTGAAGATAATAATGAAAATAAGGCAAAGGTATTCCAAGTACACATAAGCAAATACAATGCATCATGAGATGATATGATACAGAAAATGGAGAATGCAAAAAGGTAAAAAACCTGGTATCTGTTACCCTGGGCGCCTGTAATTTAACCTTGAACTTATCAACATATGCATAAAAATAAAACTCGGACATGTGCTCCTTGGGCCGCCCAGAATAATACATCAAGATCATCAACAGAAAAGTAAATAGAGAAGGATCTAGAAATGTCCTTCGGACTAGTATAAACATTTCTACTTTCCTTTCTTTCAAAAACCAGTGGTTAAGTAGAAAATCTCATGTTTGAACTAAAAATCCCGTACTTCTTTCATTTCCAAACCATTTGGCATGCAATGCAGTATGAGATATGATACCAAATTCAGAGAATATCATATACTTACAAACAACCAGGGTAAAACACCCTCCAAACAAGACAACTTACATAGAACTCCAGCCGATCCATTCTATGGCCTCAGGCCAACAGTTACAAAATAATGATAATAAACAAGCAAAAATGGTAATAAAGCAAAAAAAATAGTAAAAAAACCTACTCTACCTCTAAAACCTCCTTAAATTATTCTAAGGATTCTAGGCTAGCCACAACCAATTACAAACTCTTGCAGTAAGGGTAAACATGATATAGCTATTCTATACTCCTGGAAATGGCCAAATATAAGTGAAAAACATGATTTAAGCCTAATGTTAACCTACAACCTAGCCTAACATTCATGCAACTCATTACATATAAAATCTAACTAAGCCAGGTCGAAGATAAATAAACTATAACCTACCTCGTGGCCAAACTACAAGCACAAATTGTCACTCATGTGCCTTCCACTTATGAACAACCTCGGAATGCTGCCATGCTGTCATAAACATAATCCAAGTGTCAAGATGAGAAGAATTACACCCATATTGCTATACATAATTTTGGGCCGGAAATCGGGTTGAAAAATGACCCTTGGGGCTTGTATAAATAATGAAAAAAAAATCCATAAACACACTCCCCACGAGGTACTTGGTGCATGCCCCAAACTTGGGTGAAAACGAGCAAGATTTCAGACCTCAAATGATCCGAGACATGCTATTTCAATCAATTCTATTGAAGGAATCATAAAAATGATGCTAGGATAAGAACTAGAACGAAGATGGAGAGAGAATTACCTTAAGTACAAGAAATTGATTAGAAAATGGAGTATTCTTCCACTTTAACTGAGCTCAACAACGGATAATAGTTGTTGGAAGATAATTGAAATGGAGTAGAGACTCATTTAAAACTGTCCACAATTAACGCACATGAGGTCATACTAACGTAGGTGCGATGATGCCGTTGTGCCCAGACCACCACATAGGCAGAGGTCAATGAGAACCCCCAGGCGTGCAGGTGCGTTAAATATACCATAGAGGCGACACTGCGTAGGAAGAAAAAGGAGCACAGGTGCAGCCCTGAGGTGTGCAGGCATGTCACACCAGAACTTGCAGCACCAGTAGCAACAAAAAACCTCAAAACTCTCTGAACGTACCCTCGGGATTCATTCGGAACCCCGTGAATGCATACTAGATATGTTACCCTACAAAAAATGGCATTTCAGACTTAATAATATTGACAAAATCCACAACGGAAATTGTTTTGATAAAAAGTGGGTCCCTACGCCCAAAACCAACTTTTAACTAAAAGAAACCCAATAGCCCGAAATGTATCCAAAAGCCTCGGTACCCAAACCAAAAGTCCTACTAGCCCAAAGTTAATGTTTTGGAGCTAATAGCGCTGACAGAATTTCCATCCAAGGTTGTTTTCTCCGAATGTTGACAAAAGTCAACTCTACCAGCCTTAAGAGAATCAAAATACGGAAATGTGCATAAAATACAAACAAACTGCACGGGAACCAAACCATCAATCCCAAAAAGTTATAATTGACTTGCATCAACTATGGGAAAGCTTGAGATGTAGAAAAAGCACAATATCAAGAAAATAACCTAGTTACACCTATGTTGGCACTTGCGGCCGCATATGAGAACTTGTGGCACGCAAGTGCCCTGTTTTTTGGCCAGTATTCAACACTTCACTTGTGGCTCGCATGTGTTGGCACATGCAGCCACATGTGACAACTTACAGCACGCAGGTACCTACAATCCCTGGTAGTGAGTTTGACTCCTCCTGCAAGGCACATGCAAAATGCAGGTGCAAACTTGTTGCACGCGTGTCCAAGCACATATCCTTGTCATACTGCTTCTCTCTAGATCTTCTCTTAACTTGGCATTCTTTCATAGACCATTTGGGTTCAAATCCTCTTCTATCTTTTTTTACATGAACGAATGCATATACGAGAATAAAGGCATAAAATCCTTCTAAATAACATAATATCGAGACAATAATTCATGCTTAAGAGCTAAATAGGTTGGTAAATTACCAACTTATCAATAGTCACAACAAACACACAAGAAAATAAAAAGTGCACTTCACATTTATGAGACTCAACTATATCTTATGGTAGTAATAACACATACATAATCAATAACAAGTACACTTTATAATCACAAGTCACTTATGGAAAGGCTTCAAACAATTATCAAACATATTTATACAAGTATTGTCAAGCCAAACAAATAGTAAACCACAATTATTTCTGAAGACCAACCAACATTCTTATCAATCCAAAACACATATATTAAACTATATCAAGTCTAACTCCACATAAAACCATTACCTACATGAATCAAAGAGCCTGAATCCAAGATACCTTGCAATAGCCTTGCCCTTCCTCAATGCTTCAGAATGTACAACGTCTAAACAGACAAACAATAGATAGTAATTAATCATTTATTCTTCCATTTTAGGCCTTGGAAATTTAACCCCTAAATCTACCCTTACTCGAGGTTTGTGGCATTCCCCAAGGGTCAATTAATCACCCACTAAGCCCAAATTATTTACATGATCACCAATCATGGAGTTTCTACTCCAATTCCCCCCTTTAAAGCCCTTTTTATGCTAAAGGTCAAACTTTTATGGAACCAAAGGTTCCCAAATCATTCAAAGCATGTTTAGAAATACTAAATTCATGCTAGGAAGTATTTTAAATAACAACCTAGGATCAAGTCTAGGTGAATTTACACCTACCCATAGGGTTTTCCCACTTTTCATGCATTTAGGGGTCTAACCCAAGAATTTGACCATTAATCCATAATTTAATGATTCTACAAGAATTAATGTTTGTTAGACAAATAGGTCTATAGAATAATATACTTCTAATGAAAGAAAACACCCCAGCCTTAGGGAAATCGCCTTCTTGGAGCTCTAGAATGAGTTTTGTGAGTTTGTGAAATAAAACTCTGAAAACTAACTTAAGTCATGTAATCTGACCCCGTCTCTCACTGTAGCGGTTGCTTTCTCTCTATAGTGAGACTGGTTTGGCGAGACATGGTTCTATACGGTGAGCTCTGATGACTTGCCAAGCTCGCTATGGTAGAACTGTACCGCTACGATAGACTCGTTGTAGCAAGATTTCATCTGCTGCAACAGTCCTAAAAATAAGAAACTCTGTGCAAATTTCCCATTTTACAACACACACCTTAATTCTAGACATCTTGAAAAAATCCCAATGCGGTAACCACTATAATCAGATTTCTATGAACCTAATTATCATCTTGAAACTTCCTATGGGACCCTACACCACTCAACTATCCATTAATGAAAACCACAACATCAAATACTACACCACAAAACTTGAATCGCCACTTAAGCACATAACACTATGTTTTTGTTCATATATTCCCTAGCTTAAGATTTTATGAACTCTCATCATAGGGAAACTCTAATCGGGTACTTACACCCCTAACAACACAATAACGATGGAACATGTCATTACATTAGATACCAATTAAATAATTGTTCATCCTTGAATGACAACAAGAAAAAAAGAGGAAAACAAGGAGTTACCTAAATTAGCAAGAAGTTGTGGATACTTGTTGCACATGTACACTTCGATCTCCAATGTTGCCTCCTCAACATGACAGTTCTTCCATTGAACTTTCACGGATGCAGTCTCCTTAATCCTTAATTTATGAACATTTCTATCAATGAATAGCAATAGGTTTCTCTTTACAAGAGAGGTTTTCATCTAATAGGAATTAATCCCAGCAAATGATATAGTCACCATGTTCATGATACATTTTAAGTATCGACACATGAAACACGTGATGAATTCATGACTAGCTCACAGGCAAATATAATCAATAGGCTACATGCCCAACACTCTTAGTCTTAGATTAAGTTAACCATGCTTACCAAATCTCATAACACCTTTCATGGGTGATACTTGAGCAACACTTGCTTACCTTCTATTAAATACACATCTCTTACCTTTCTATCCGCATATTGCCTCTGCGTGCTTTAGGCTGCTAGAAACATTGCTTTGATGAACTTCACACTTTCCATTGAGTCTATCAAAAGATCAGTATTCCACGGTCTCAACTCAAATGCATTAAACTAACAAATGGGAGATCTATATATCCTCTCAAACAATACTTTGAATGGGCCATATCTAGGCTCAAATAGTAGCTATTATTTTATACAAATTCTTCCAATGGTAGATACTGGTACCAATGACCTCCAAAATCCATCACACACGCACAGAGCATGTCCTTCAACACCCGAATCATCTTCTCAAACTATCCATCGGTTTGAGGGTGAAAAGTTGTACTATGATCTAGCCTAGTTCCAAACTCTGCATGAAACTTCTCTCAAATGTTATAGGTAAACTAAGTACCCCTATGCTCCGACTGTTCATACTTCATATGCTGGAAATTCTGACACTTAGCAACAAAATAACCTATGTCTCACCTCATTCGACCCCACCAATAATGTTTCCTCAAATCACAATATATCTTAGTCGCACCAAGATTTATAGGGTATTTATAACAAAGATCCTCAAATAGAATAGTAGGAATCAAATCATAAACATAGGGTACAAAACTTTCCCCTTGATTCTCCAAACACCCTCATCAACAATCCTAGCCTCCTTAGTCTCACTCTACAAAACTTTATCATAGATTCAATGCAACTTAGCATCCTCAAATCATCTAGCCTTTACCCGATAAAGAAATGAGGACCTTGCCTCAATACATGCTAATAGTACACTTATGTTGTCTCAAAATCAGATCCCCTCGCATGAACACATGTTGCAAATTGCGGTGATCAGTAAACACCACCACTGAAAACTCAAAGTCATGAGTAGGATATTTATTTTCATGAACCTTTAACTGCCTAGAGGCATAAGCATGAATTTCTTTTTCACATCAAAACAACACCCAACCCAGAACGTGAAGCGTCACAAAAACTATAAAATCCTTACCCTTCATATGCAATGCTAGGATTAGAGCCATAGTCAACAAAGTGTTGAGAAGCTCTTCTCATACTCATCATGCTAGTGAAATAGCACCTCTTGATGAGTCAAATGAGTCAACTAGGAAGTAATAGAAGTTAAACCTTTCACAAATTAGCGGTAGTAAATTGCCAACCCTACAAAGCTGCAAATCTTAGTCACGAAAGTGGGCCTAGCCCAACTCTTAACTACCTCAATTTTCTTTGGATTGACCATGATCCCTTTCCTTTGAAACTAAATTCCCCAAAAAGGACACATATGCTAACCAAAAATCACATTCATAGAACCTCGCATATAACTGCTCTTATCTTAACACCCCAACGCGATTCTCAAAATGATTTCTCATGCTCCTCCCTACTCCTTGAATACACTTGTATATAATTCATGAAAACAATTAAAACAAATCTAGTACCACATAAATATATCATACATTAACTCATACAACACCTAGAACACCAACTCGGACATAACTAAAATGCTGCAAAATGTGATATCCACAGATACAATGAAATTTCTGCTATTGTGAGCTCATTACAACAAACCACTACCCACTGCAGCAAAGTTGCTAGGCAAAACAGAAAACAAAAAGGAAAGGTCCATCTTTTCCCACATTCCATAATGCTCAAGACCCTTACAACTATAGTTTTAACTCTCTTATCTCATATGGTGCCATTCAATATGACAGGATTGAATAGGATGAGTCCCCGAGTCTAAGTCAATGTAGAAATCACTACCACGTCTGGTGGAATGCAAGGTAAATCAATGAAAAACACCTCTAATAACTCACATACCTCAGTGACTTACCCAATAGGTGGAACCTCTGCACTAATGTCTTATAGATGCACTAAAAATGCCCAACACCTCCTCTCTATCAACTTATTAGCACAAATAATGGATATAGCCCTTCTCAGGATTGGGCTATCAATTTTAAGCACAAATAGCAGATATAACCCTTCTTAGGACTGGGCTACAATCTCTCTTTACTCAAGCCTAGATGTATCTGGCATAGCTATGGTCACAGTCTTAATATTACAGTCTAGAACAGTATGATAAGGAGAGAAATAGCTCATCCCCTAGAATAAGGTCAAAGTCTACAATGTCTAGTCACTAAGTCTACCCAAGTCTTATACCTCATAAATTTAACAAGACAAAATGGTAAACCCAATAAACTATCACTGAATCACTAACATGGGTGGAAACATAAACATGAACATAGATAAATTTCAAACCATAATCACACTAACTAAAAAGTATGTAAGCACTTAAGATATGTAGCACCATAATGAAACACCACTGAAACTGATCGAGAGATTACCGGAACATACCTGTGACTTCTGCAGTGAGGGTTCCTGCCTCTAGTAAAGAGATATAAGGATCCTAATACTGCCTATGTTGCCTGATAAGAGGATAATTCTGCTTGAAATACCTTATTTCTCTGCAAGAAAAACAATGCTTATGAGCCTAAATATGATGAGAATCCTTCTCTATACTATAAGTACTATTAATATTGTTGAGTCTCTATGGCTTCATGCTTGTGCACCCATCACACCTCAAACCAAACTCCTTCTAAAATTCCTAAGCAAAGCAATCATATGATAAAGTAGGTGAGCCAACTAGCCTACTCTCAACAATGTTCTTCCACCACTCTTTGTCTTGCCCAAACACCTAAAAATATGTGAAATCCACTCCATTAGAGCCTATAATCCCAACACCTGAAGCCTCTCATGGAAACTAACTAAGAACCCATAAGTATCAATACTAGGATCTCCATAAAACTGTGGGGGATCCATCCTCATAAACTTCTTAAACCATCTATGCCCCTCCACTAACATAGTGATCAAGGTCACTCAGCATGGAGAAATACTTGGTAATAACACATTAACCTTAAGAGAATTTATAACACTGGCCAACTGTGTATTTAGAGTCTGAAGCCTCCAATTTGTATGCTGACTAGGAGTCTGAGCCATTCCTTTTAGAAAACCTAGTATCTGAACCAAGATATCATGAACCATAAGTATAACAATGAAGCATGTTAGTGCATGTGTTGAACTCAAACCTTCTATTGCAACCAATCCATTATCAAAAGTAATCACTGGCCTCGATGATGCAACCTTGGCATGGCTCCTAGTTGACTTTGGTGATCATGCTCTTCTTCTACCTTATCCTCCACCATAATATATGGCCCCAGCAATCGGCTCTAGTGCCTCTCCTATAGTTTTTTCTGAACATGTCCTCACCATCTAATGAGAGAAAGGAGTGAAAGAGGTCACATACCAATTTGGATCTCTTGATACCAATTGGATTCAAGTAATATCACAAAAAGAAGAAAGAATTAAGTTTTCCTAGTGTCTTGTAGCCTCTTAAAGAAAAGTACATATGTCTTTGTTCTATTGTGCAAGACTCTACTACATATGACCTTATACAATGAGACAGATGAACCTATATCTCTGATGCAAACTTTATCATAACTCAAATGGCTATAAGTGGCACCCACTCTAACCTTTCAATGGGAGAACCATCTAACCCAAACCTTAACCTTGTTAATTAGTCATTTTAGATGACATATGTAATGACCCTTCTAGTCATGTTTGTATTTTTGCCTTGTTTACACTGTTAGAGCTTCTTTTTAGCAACCCCAAGTCATTTATGGCTTGTTGGGACTGGTGGTTTGGTGCCCGAGCCATTTGTTAGGTCGTTATGACTATTTCCTAGTTCTAGAGCTTTAACTTAGGAAATCATGGACTTTAGTCAACATTCTTTGCAAGAATGCTCAAAATCAAATTTTGATAATTTCTTTAGATCCAAAGCATGGAATTTGGCCTAGTTGGACCCTTAGTTAGGTTCAAAGAGCTGTTAGTTTGGTTTTATCTCATTTTCTGAGATTTCAGGCCAGTTGGACTTAAAAGTTTGATTTTGGTCAACATTCAGAAAAGACTGCCTCGAATGGAAATTCTGTCAGTACTATTAGCTTTGGAATGTTGACATTAGGCTAGAGAGACCTTTGGTTTGGATCCCGAGGCTTCCTAACTTATTTTGGGCCATTGGGTTCCAATTTGGAAATGTTGGTTATTTGGTCATGCGGGCCACTTTTGGTTAAATCAACCTCTGTTCAGAATTTTGTCAATTTTATTTAGTCTGGAATGCTATTTTTAGTTGAGTAGCATATTTAATTTGAATTTGGGGTACCCAGGATGAATGTCGAGGGTCCATCCGATGGATTTTTTCCTTTTGAAGTTGCTTGTTAATGGTTGTTGTTACAGCACCGCCATATTTATTGAAATTTCTGTATTTATTGTTTTTGCAAGCATCCAGGTGTGTTCTCTACCCTTTCACCTTTGTTCTATGATATATCATTTGTGGATATCATAGCTTACTTTTATTATTTTATGTCTTCTTCCTATTGCTAACTTCCATGTGCATTACTCTATTTGCTTCTGTAACTTCTTCTTTCTTATCTGCTATTTACTTCTTTTATATTTTATATATGCTTAGTCGACCTATGATGCTTGTTGGGTACCTGCTGCTTTGAAATTGGTGATCATACTACACTTCTGCATCTTCCTAGTGCAGATCCTAGTGTGGGCCATTGCCATTAATGCATGGACTCATGCAGATCTTAACATACGAGACTTAAGGTGAGGTCCTGGCGACTAGGGCTTAGCTATATCTCTTCTTCTAGAAGTTGACTCTTTTATTTATTGGTGGCTGCTGTACTTTTGATACCAGGTTATGGGATGATGTGGTTCCTATGTATATATATATATATATCTAGCTTGCTTCTTTCTGCTTTGTTTCCCTTATCTTGCTTCCTCATATTATGCTTCTTATGCATGCTTACTTAGCTAGTTGCCTATTACTAGCCATTCTGGACTACATGGATTGGTTTGCTTATAGGAGGGTTGTAGGTGCCATCTTGACCTGAGAAATCGGGTGGTGACAACTTCGTATCAGAAGCTTGGTTCACTAGTGTCATCGGTATAGAAGCCAATGTCTAGTAGAGTCCTCCAGATTGGGGTAGAGACGTCTGTACCCTATCTTTAGGAGGCTAAAGTGGTATTTTAGGAAATATGAATCTTTTCTTTCTTCTATATTGTGCCTCTTATCCTAGATGGTTTCTAGGAATCTCATTTGTTTCATTCACTCTTTTGCAAATGGATGATCTTCAGTAGTGGATGAGGGCAAGCCTCGAAACCAGCACACCCAACTTAAGCTAGGGTCTGAGGTGGTCGAAGAGGTAGAGGTCAAGGACGTACCCAAGCAGTGACACCAATTAGAGCTCCTGAGGTCGAGTTTGAGCTCGAGCCAATTCTGGACTAGCAGCCTGTGGACCAGGGAGAAGCTTAATTGCCACCAGGGCTAGTAGTAGCATATGTATCAGCACAAGCCCCAGCTCCTTCGTCAGATATACGTGTAGGGCCTCGAGAAATTCCTAATACAAGTTTAATGCTTTAAGCGAGCATAACTCTTAATCTATAAAGAATTGTGTGGTGCGTATATTAAAAAGAAGTGTAGTTTGTTTGTGGCTAGTGCGGGCCACCTCTGCTCTTCCTAATATATTGAGAAAAATGACCAAGTAAAGGATTAATATATAAAAGGTTGTGTATTTAATTTGTGTGGGGCCAACCCTTTATTAAAAAAAGAAAAGAAAAGAGAAAGGACAAAACGAAAATTGAAGGGAAACGCATGTGTACTAGAACTTCTACTCTAATTCTTAGTTTTGTTCTTTACTTGGAAAGAACAACCAAGATAAAAGGGGAAAAAAAGCAAACAAACAACAAAAGACGAAAAAGTTGAGGAAAACGTACAGTACTGTACTAGTGATATTGCTTCAAATATTCCATTCCTTTTTCTTTCTTGCAACACTTTCTAAGGAAGGAAAAAGCAAGTGAAGTGGTTATATGATTGTTGTAACACCCCGTGCACGTATCCAACTATCTAAATTAAAAATCTCAGAAAATTTCAAGTTTCATGAGATGATGTCTCAGATGATGATCCGTCATTTGGAAGCACAGGCCCATCCTGTGCTCCCATCGTCCCATATCCAGAAGACCCCTCAGAGTGTCCCAGAAAGGATGAGTCCAAGAATGGTCTGTCCTTCTGGACGACAGACCATCTTCCCATCTTTCCTGGTACTCATCGTCCTAGGTTCAGAAACCTATCTTCCAAGTGCCAAAAATGATGAATCGAAGGATGGCCCATCTTTCTGGACTACCGGTCGTCATTCCAACCATAATCCCTGAGGTCCAGTAGCCCCCAGACTCTTTCAGTCAAACCACGGTTCCCTTAGACGGTCCATCCTTCTGGACGACAGACCGTCGTCCAACCCGTGGTTACTAACTTTGACAATTTTTCCAGCTTTTCTTAAATTAAGTCCAGGGGCATTTTGGTCATTTCCCACCCTATTATGTATTAAGTGAAGTCATTTTGACTACTTTTAGAAGGGTTTTCACCCATATTACCCTAAGTCCCTCTTAAGTTCATCATTTTTCACTCAAAAAGGAAAGTTTCTCTCAAGATCAAGTCTCCAAGCTCCAAGTCAAGTCTCCTTATTCTTTTACAATCAAGTGGGTAATCTTCCACCAAGGTATGTGGATTTTTAACAAAGGCTTCCTTTCATCCTTGTGCCCAAAATCCCCAATTCTTATGTTGAAATATGAACTTATGAAATTAGGGTTTTGATCTAAATTGGGGAAAAATTTATGTAATCAGTTTCTATGTTTAAAATCATTGTTTCCTCTTGATTACTCATGATTTAAGTATGATTCACTTGTTGGTTTTAAAAGCCCAAGCATGAAAGTTGATTTTTTAGCATGAAACTATGAAATTGCATGTTTTCAAGAGAAACTTGGCATGATTAGATATCATGGCCTTTATGTATTTATGAAATTGCATGCCTAATTCTTCAAGTATGAATTTAGAAATAAAATAATATTTTTGAACTATGGCTATGCTAAGCTTATGAACTATGATATGAAAGTTACATGATACCTGATGTATTTTCATGCTTTATGTATAAGATTTGGCATGAGAGTATGCCCTTATAAATAAGATTGGGCATGAGAGTATGCCTTCATGATTATGAGCTATATGTATGCATGTTTTGGGAGTAGTATTTAGCACCGAGAGGATGGGGTGAGAGTACCCTTAGTCCCATAAACTACATTGCCAGTGTAGGTCATGATATGATATGATATGTGCCTTAAAGGCTTATGAGAGTGGATCCATGTCTTTATGTATGGTGTCCTTGCCTTAGCGAGGCATACGACAGCTTTTCCAACTAGGGTTATATAGTTGGGTATGGTGACTTATTCCTTGGCAGGGTTCAAAGTCAGCTTTGCTAACTGAGGTTATACAGTTAGATTTCATGTATCTCACGTGGTCTCATGTCGGTTATAAGAAACTCCCGTATGTTATGTTTTCAAGTTTTCTAAGCTTTATGAATCTTCTTATGAAACATCATCTTGAAGTTGGATTTTGCCTTATGATTTAACTTTTTATGTTAATATCTTTTCATGATACTCTACTACATATGAATTATGCTTAAGTACCCTTTTAAAGCATGTTATACTTACTTATGCATCACTCACATACTTAGTATATTCCATAGTACTAACGCATATTGCGCTACATCTTTTATGATGCAGACTTAGGTACCCCTTCTCAGCTTCGTGGCTAGAGTCTCAGGCCACTTCCTTAGTTATCTATGGTGAGTCCTCATGGTTGGAGGACTAGTTATGCTTTTCGTTATGTTAGCTTTACTTTTATACTCTGAGTTAGTTTGGGTCTTATCCTAGAAACTCTTATGTTATGACTAGAGTCTTTCGTACATAGTTTGTATTCGAGTTCTCTTTTTGGATATTGTATGTTATGTTGCTCTTTGACCCTTATTGATGTTTCCTTATTGGATTTCTGTATTATGCTTCCATTTATCTTTAGTTATGCTTGAGAATGCTATGGCAAAGGGTTAGCTTGGGATCCTTGTGGTCCCTAGTCTCATGTTATGTCTAGAGGGTAACCTCGAGGCGTGACAAACTTGGTATCAGAGCCTCAGGTTCAAGAGTCCTAGGATGTCTAAAAGCTGCATCGAGTAGAGTCCTTCTCATGTGAGTGAAGCGTGCCACACATATGAAGAGGAAGCTATGAGGTGTCATAAAAAAACTTCACTTCTTTCATGATCACATCGTGCGATAGAGCTTAAGTCTAATATTCATCTAATCCTTATCTTATGCATTTTAGATTATGCCTCCTCAACGTGCTATGCCTTCCCGAGCTGCTTGAAATGCCACTCCTCAAGTTCCGATTCCTGATGTCATGAATGATGAGTTTAGGAATGCTATTCACCTACTAGCTCAAACTTTGGCAAATCAACAAGCTTCTTCCCCCGCTCTTCCTCAAGGTGGGGTAGCGTCCCGAGTTCGTGACTTTATCCGTATGAACCCATCGGAGTTTTTTGGTTCGAAAGTGGGAGAGGACCCGCTCAACTTTGTTGATAAAGTGAAGAAAATCTTTGAGGTGATGCAAGTAGCGGGTGTTGATTGTGTTGATCTTGCATCCTATCAACTCAAGGATGTGGCTCATATTTGGTTCACGCAATGAAGGGAGGCTAGAGTGAGGGATGCGATCCCCATGACTTGAAAGTGTTTTGAGACAACCTTTCTTGATAGGTTCTTTCCACATGAGTTGAGGCAAGAGAAGGTGGAAGAATTTGTGAACTTGAGGCAAGGTTCGATGTTGGTGTAAGAGTATAGTTTGAAGTTCACTTAGTTGTCTAGATATGCCTCCACCATGGTAGCGGACCCGCATGATCAAATGAGCAAGTTCATCTATGGTGTTTCTTATATAGTGAAGGAGTGTAGGTCTGCCTTGTTGTTGAGTGACATGAACATCTCTCGTCTCATGACTCATTCCCATCAGATTGAGGGTGATAATATTAAGGAGATGGCTAGGGAGAACAAGAGGGTTAGATCCTAGGAATCAGGTTTTGGTCATCACAAATTCGGAGGTGGACATCGCTCTTATTTCCAGAAGAAGTCATCAAGTCTGGCACTCTTCTGCTAGTGCTCCTACCCAGGCTCAGAAGCGTCATCATGATCAAAGTGGTAGAGGGTATGGTTCTTATTCCCAGTCTCAGGGTAGTGTTACTAAGGGACCCTCTTACCTATCTTGTGCTAAGTATGGGAAGAATCATGTTGGCGAATGTTTGGATGGTTCATGTGGTTGCTTTGGTTGTGGTCCGGATGGGCATCGTATCAAGGATTTCCCTTCACCTAAGAAGGGGCAGGGAGGTTGTAGGACTTTGTCTACCCTAGCAGCTTCTGGTGGTAGACCAGCCCTGCAGGGTGCAGTATCTAGTTCTGGTGGTCAGTGCCAGAACTTTCTTTATGCTATGTCCTCCCGTCAGGACTAGTAGAGCTCACCAAATGTGGTTACCGGTGTGTTAAAAGTCTTCTCTCTTAATGAGTATGCCTTGTTGGATCCCGGTGCATCCTTATCTTTTATAACCCCTTATGTGGCTTGTAAGTTTGAGATCCATCCTGAATTGATTTTAGAACCCTTTCATGTTTCTACTCCTGTTGGTGAGTCACTCCTAGCTGAATGAGTCTATCGAAATTGCCTTATCTCAGTCCTTCATAGAGTCACTTCAGCGGATTTAGTAGAGTTGGATATGACTGATTTTGATGTCATTCTCGGTATGGATTGGTTGTATGCATCTTATGCCTCAGTTGATTCTCGCACTCGTGTGGTTAGTTTCAGGTTTCCCAATGAACCTGTCCTAGAATGGCAAGGAAATTCCTCTTCTTTGAAGGGTCATTTCATATCTTATCTTGAGGCTCGAAAGATGATTTCTAAGGGTTATGTCTATCATATAGTTTGGGTTATGTACACAGAGTCTGAAACCCCGACTATTCAGTCTGTTCCTGTTGTGAATGAACTCCTAAAAGTGTTCCCCGATGATTTGCCCGGAGTCCCTCTCGAGCAGGAAAATGACTTTGGGATAGATCTTCTTTCGGATATGAATCCTATCTCTATTCCTCCCTATATAATATCCCCCGTGAAACTCAGGGAGTTGAAAGACCAACTGAAAGACTTGCTTGATAAGGGTTTCATCAGGCCTAGTATTTCACCTTGGGGTGCCCCAGTTTTGTTTGTTCGGAAGAAAGATGGTTCTCTTAGAATGTGTATTGACTACCGTCAATTGAATAAGGTCACAATCAAGAATAAGTATCCCATTCCTAGGATTGATGACTTGTTCGATCAGCTTCAGGGTGCAAGTTTTTTTTCCAAAATTGACCTTAGATCCGGTTATCATCAGCTTCGGGTTTGGGAATGTGATATCCCAAAGGCAGCCTTCAGGACTTGGTATGGTCATTATTAGTTTGTCGTCATATTCTTTGGTCTAATGAATTCTCCTGCAACTTTTATGGATTTGATGAATCGTGTGTTCAAACAATATTTGGGTATGTTTGTGATTGTTTTCATTGATGATATCCTCATCTACTCTCGGAGTGAGAAGGAGCATGCGAATCACTTGAAGGTTGTTTTGAAAACTCTCAAGGATAAACAGTTGTTTGCAAAGTTTAGCAAGTGCGAGTTTTGGATGCAATCTGTCACTTTTCTTGGTCATATTGTGAATAAAGATGGTATTCGGGTTGACTCTCAGAAGAATGAAGCGGTAAAGAACTGGCCTAGACCCACTTCCCCATCTGATATTAGGAGTTTCTTGGGTTTGGCTGGTTACTATAGGATATTTGTTGAAGGGTTTTCCTCCCTTTCTTCCCCGTTGACCCGATTGACTCAGAAAGAGGTTAAGTTTCAGTGGTCTGACTCTTGTGAGAAAAGTTTTCAGGAATTGAAGACTCTATTGACTACAGCTCCAGTATTGGCTCTACCCGAGGGCCTTTATGATTTTGTTGTGTATTGTGATGCCTCCAGAATTGGTTTGGGTTGTGTTTTAATGCAATAGGGCAAGGTAATTTCTTATGGCTCGAGATAGCTTAAGGTGCATGAGAAGAGCTACCCTACTCATGATCTTGAGCTAGCGGCCGTGATTTTTGCTTTGAATATTTAGAGACATTATTTGTATGGTGTGAATATGGATGTTTTCACCGATCATAAGAGTCTTCAATATGTGTTCACTCAAAAAGAGTTGAATTGATGACAAAGGAGATGGTTTGAGCTCCTTAAGGATTATGATATGCGTGTGCTTTACCACCCGGGTAAAGCTAATGTTGTGGAAGATGCTTTGAGTAGATTTTCCATGGGTAGTGTGGCCTTAATTGAAGATGGAAAGAAGGAATTGGTAAAAGAAGTTCATAGGCTTGCTCGATTGGGAGTTTGCCTTATGGACTCGACCGAAGCTGGTGTGATTATGACTAATGGTGCCGAATCATCCTTTGTGGCTGAGTTAAAAACCAAGCAAAACCAAGATTCCGTTCTACTTCAGCTTAAGGGTGCAATGAGTCAGCAAAAGGTTTAGGTTTTCTCTCAAAGGGGAGATGGTGTGCTTCATTACCAGGGTAGGTTTTGTGTGCCAGATGAAGATGGATTGAGACAGTAGAGTTTGTCCGAGGCTCACAATTCTATATACTCTATTCATTCGGGTGCCACTAAGATGTACAGTGATTTACGGGAAGTCTTTTGGTGGAATGGTATGAAGAAGGACATAGCCGGGTTTGTGGCTAAGTGTCCCAACTGTCAACAGGTAAAAATGGAACATCAAAGGCCAGGTGGTATGCTTCAGGATGTTGATCTTCCCACTTGGAAATGGGAAGTAATCAATATGGACTTAATTACGGGTTTGCCTCGTACTCGAAGGCAGAGTGATTCCATTTGGGTGATTATCGACCAGATGACCAACTCATCCTATTTCTTAGCTGTTAAGACTACGGATACAGCGGATGATTATTCCAGACTCTACATTCGGGAGATAGTTCAATTGCATGGTGTTACCTTGTCTATCATTTCAGATAGACGTCCCCAGTTTACATCTCAGTTTTGGATATCGTTTCAGAAAGGTCTTGGTACTAAGGTGAAGCTTAGCACAACTTTTCACACTTAGACGGATGGCCAGGCTAAGCGTACTATTTATAATTTGGAGGATATATTGAGGGCTTGTGTTATTGACTTCAAAGGAAATTGGGATGATCACTTACCTCTTATCGAGTTTGCCTACAACAACAGTTTCCACTCTAGCATCCAGATGGCTCTATATGAGGCACTTTATGGCCCAAGGTGTAGGTCTCCTATTGGTTGGTTCGAGGTTGGTGAGGCAGCCTTGAGTGGTCCTGATTCTGTGCACGAGACCATGGAGAAAGTTCAGCTTATTTGGGAAAGGTTGAAGACCGCTTAGAGTCGATAGAAATCTTATGCGGATGTGAGGAGAAGGGAGTTAGAATTTGAAGTTGATGATTGGGTTTTCCTTAAGGTGTCACCCATGAAGGGTGTGATGAGGTTTGGCAAGAAAGGAAAGCTCAGTCCCCATTTTGTAGGTCCTTATAGAATTTCGAGAAGATTTGGTAGTGTTGCTTATGAGTTGGAGTTGCCAGCGTAGTTGGAAGCAGTTCACCCATTTTTCCATGTTTCCTTGTTGAAGAAGTGTGTTGGCGCCCCGAGCTTGATTGTTCCTTTGGAATATGTGGGTTTGAAGGATAGTCTGACTTATGAGGAGGTTCCCATGGAGATTCTTGATCGTCAGATTCGGAGGTTACGGAACAAAGAAGTCACTTCGGTAAAAGTCCTTTGGAGGAATCAGCTTGTTAAAGGTGCTACTTGGGAAGAAGAAGAGGCCATGAAGGCCAAATATCCTCATCTCTTTCGTTCTGATTCAGTTCCAGCTCGAGGTACTAGTTTCCTCCTTAGTATGTCCCTCCGATTCTACTCTGTCAGTTCCTCTCATGAGTTTATCATGCGTCTATGTTTTAGGAAGTTAGTTTATCATGTTTTCAAGTTTAAAAGTGCAAGTTTTGTGATTACCCCTTAAATTCTATGTTTTGATGTTTGGTTGGGCTGTTTTCCCTCAGTTTTCCTTGATGAGCCTTCATTCGAGGACGAATAATCCCAAGGGGGAGATATTGTAACACCCCGTGCTTGTATCCAACTATCTAAGTTTAAAATCTCAGAAAATTTCAAGTTTCTAGAGACGATGGCTGAGACGATGATCCGTCATTTGGCAGCACGGTCCCGTCCTGTGCTCCCGTCGTCCTATCTCCAGAAGACCCCTCAGAGTGTCCCAGAAATGATGAGTTCAAGAATGGTTCATCCTTCTGGTCGACGGACCGTCTTCTCACCTTTCCTGGTACTTGTCGTCCTAAGTTTAGAAACCTATCTTCCAAGTGCTAGAAATACTAAGTCGAAGGATGGCCCGTCCTTCTGGACGACGGGTCATCATTCCAACCGTAATCCCTGAGGTCCAGTAGCCCCCAGAATTTTTCAGTTAAACCACGATTCCCTTAGATGGTCCGTCCTTCTGGACGACGTCGTCCAACCCGTGGTCACTTACTTTGACAATTTTTCTAGCTTTTCTTAAATTAAGTCCAGGGGCATTTTGGTCATTTCCCACCCTATTATGTATTAAGTGAAGTAGTTTTGACTCCTTTTAGAAGAGTTTTCACCCATATTACCCTAAGTCCCTCTTAAGTTCATCATTCTTCACTCAAAAGGGAAAGTTGCTCTCAAGCTCAAGTCTCCAAGCTCCAAGTCAAGTCTCCTTATTCTTTTACAATCAAGTGGGTAATCTTCCACCAAGGTATGTGGGTTTTTAACAAAGGGTTCCTTTCACCCTTGTGCCCAAAATCCCCAATTCTTATGTTGAAATATGAACTTATGAAATTAGGGTTTTGATCTAAATTGGGGAAAATTTATGAAATCAGTTTTTATGTTTAAATTCATGGTTTCCTCTTGATTACTCATGATTTAAGTATGATTATCTTGTTGGTTTTAAAATCCCAAGCATGAAAGTTGATTTTTTAGCATGAAACTATGAAATTGCATGTTTTCAAGATAAACTTGGCATGATTAGATATCATGGCCTTTATGTATTTATGAAATTGCATGCCTAATTCTTCAAGTATGAATTTAGAAAGAAAAGCATGTTTTTGAACTATGGCTGTGCTAAGCTTATGAACTATGATATGAAAGTTGCATGATACCCGATGTGTTTTCATGCTTTATGTATAAGATTTGGCATGAGAGTATGCCCTTATGAATAATATTGGGCATGAGAGTATGCCTTCATGATTATGAGCTATATGTATGCATGTTTTGGGAGTAGTATTTAGCACCGAGAGGATGGGGTGAGAGTACCCTTAGTCCCATAAACTACGTTTCCAGCGTAGGTCATGATATGATATGATATGTGCCTTAAAGGCTTATGATAGTTGATCCACGTCTTTATGTATGGTTTCCTTGCCTTAGCGGGAATAGGACAGCTTTGCCAACTAGGTTTATATAGTTGGGTATGGTGACTTGTTCCTTGGCAGGGTTCAAAGTCATACCTGCTAACTGGGGTTATACAATTAGATTCCAAGTAGCTCACGTGGTCTCATGTCGGTTAAAAGAAACTCCCGTATTTACTAAGCTTTATGAACCTTCTTATGAAACATCATCTTGAAGTTGGCTTTTGCCTTATGATTTAGATTTTCATTTTGATATCTTTTCATGATACTCTACTACATATGAATTATGTTTAAGTACCCTTTTAAAGCATGTTCACCTTACTTATGCATCGCTGACATACTTAGTACATTCCATAGTACTAACGCATATTGCGCTGCATCTTTTATGATGCAGACTCAGGTACCCCTTCTCAGCTTCGTGGCTAGAGTCTCATGCCACTATCGTAGTCAGCTGTGGTGAGTTCTCATGGTTCGAGGACTAGTTATGCTTTTCCTTATGTTAGCTTTACTTTTATACTCCGAGTTAGCTAGGGTCTTGTCCTAGCAACTCTTATTTTATGACTAGAGGCTTTTGGACATAGTTTGTATTCGAGTTCCCTTTCTGGATATTGGATATTATGTGGCTCTTAGATCCTTATTGAAGTTTCCTTATTGGATTTCCGTATTATGCTTCCGCTTATCTTTTGTTATGCTTGAGAATGATATGGCCAAGGGTTAGCTTGGGATCCTTGTGGTCCCGAGTCCCGTGTTACGTCTAGGGGGTAACCTCGGGGCTTGACAATTGTGATGAACAAATATTTTTACAAATTATGGTGGTAGTAACCTCAAGGAATTTTCAAGATCTAAAGTTGGAATTTGAACTCCAAGAGGTAAATTATTCATTATATTCCCTAATATGATTATGGATAAGTATTTGGGGTATTTATTTTGAATTTTTGTGGTAGCTTTTGAAATGGGTATCAATGAATTGGGGCTCTTGAAAGAGGAAAAGGATGGAATTATTGATAAAAGTAGAAATTATAGATAATTCCTACCAATTGGGAAGAATTGATATTGAATTTGTTAAGTTGGAAAAATAAAAAATTCACTTCCAGTATTGTTAATGAATTTGATTAAACCTTGGGCATAAGTGGAAAATATTAGAATGAATTATTAGGTGAACCTACGGGTTATTGAGGAATATATATATGTTTTGTGATTGTAGTTGATTGGGTTGGTCGTATAGAGGCTACAGAAAGGTGTGTTGGATTGTTTGAAGCTCGTGGTACCACTACTAGCTAGGAAAGCACCCGAGGTATGTAAACCTAAAACTTCCTTCGCCGTAAGGCACCACCCTACATCACATGTTCCCTTTATAAAATTCAAATAGCCTACATGAAAAATGAATATAATGTTTTTTAGTTGCTTCATGTGTCGTTCTCTTGTTTAACTATTAAAGGTTATACGTACTCTTATTACTTCTTCGCATAAACTTTCTTAATATTTTACATGACCGTAAGTGTTTTTACTTGAAATCCCTAGAATTCACTCGACGTGGTCTTATATATGTGTCACACATTATAAATAAAATAACTGGCCATAACATAATTACACTTGCTTAGGTGATAACCTATTCGATTTAGCCATAAGTTAAAGTGAGAACTAGTATTCGAATAGCAATATCATATTCGGTAAGTTAGGTATCATATAGAGATCTTACTTGAATAGTTAAATGATTGTTATCGTAAATCATATGTCATAGGCCTTTAAGGTAATTACTTGATAAAAGTTAGCGATGGGAGGTATTTATAGATTTTACTTAACACACCCACGCGATGTTATTCTATGCACAAGATTGATACCAGACCCATATAGTGAGCTCGAATATTATGGCATACCCGCCCTTGTGGCACTATTTGTATTTGGAGTCATCTGGAATGTCATGCACTAGTTTCCCTTGACTCGAGCCAATATATGGCATATATGGCCTACGAGCAGACCCTTATAGTGAGCCCTCAAAGGGCGTACCTCGTATCAGACCGAGATTATAGTCATATCTATAAAATCATAGCAATAAGTACTTGAGAAAAATATGCCTTATAGGTGACCTGGATCGCTTTCGGTAGGTCATCACATGATCATTTGTATTAAATATAGTGTAAGTACGTCACGTAGGCAAGCTATATGGGCTATATTATAATGAATGCTTCTTTGAACGCTATATGAAGAACTAATAAGGTTGGTGCATAGGTTACAGTTTCATATCGTACATATATTACTTGTATGCTCATAATTATTTCATTTTGACATTTGATTCAAATGAGTTTCCATACTTGTCTACTTGTTATTCTGTCTACTTTACATACCAGTACCTGTTGTATATCTGATGTCAAGTATAGATGACTTGTTTGATCATCTCTAGGGTGCAGCAGTGTTCTCTAAGATAGATTTGAGGTCATGCTACCACCAGTTAAGGATTAGGGTGGAGGATATCCCTAAGATAATATTCAGGACATGTTATGGCCATTAGGAGTTCCTGGTGATGCCTTTTGGGTTGACTAACGCCCCAACAACTTTTATGGACTTGATGCACAGGGTGCTCAAGTCATACTTGGATTCATTTGTGATAGTCTTCATTGATGACATATTGATATACTTGCGGAGTAAAGAGGAGCATGAGCAGCACTTGAGGATCGTACTCCAAACTTTAAGAGATCATTGGCTTTATGCCAAGTTCTTAAAGTGCGAGTTTTGGCTTGAGTCATTAGCATTCATAGGACACCTGGTGTCTAAGGATGGGATTAGAGTGGACCCATGAAAGATTGCAGCTGTTCATGATTGGATGAGGCCTGCTACTCCTACCGAGGTTCACAGTTTTGTTCGATCGACAAGATATTATAGGCGCTTCATTAAGGGATTCCCTTCCATAGCAACAGCTTTTACTAGGATGACTAGGAAAGATATTCCATTTCCATGGACTTATCAGTGTGAGGATAACTTCTAGAGGCTTAATGCCTTATTAACTTCAGCTCTGGTGTTGACATTGCCAGCTGAGGGTCAGAGCTTCTTAGTGTATTGTGATTCTTTGTCAGTTGGTCTTGGTTGTATGTTGATACAATAGGTTTGTGTGATAGCTTATGCATCGAGGAAGCTGAAGGATCACTAGCACAAGTACCCAACTCATGACTTGGAGTTGGTGGTGGTAGTCTTCGCGCTCAAGATCTGGAGGCACTATCTATATAGAGTTCACTGTGAGATTTACCCTGACCACCGTAGTCTTCAGTACATCAAGAGTCAGCAAGAGTTGAAATCTAGACAGCAAAGATTGTTTGAGTTACTGAATGACTATGACTTCACTATTCTGTTCCATCTGGGCAAGGCAAATGTGGTAGCAGATGCCTTAAGCCAGAAGATTGTGAGTATGGGCAGCTTGGCTTCTCTTTCTGATTTGTAGTGATCATTGGCCTTGGATATCTAGTCCTTGGCTAATCATTTTGTTAGACTTAGTTTGTCAAATCCTAGCAGAGTTCTTGTCAGTGTTGAGGTCTGTTCTACTCTGGTTGATCAGATTTAGCAGCGTCAGTTTGAGGATCACCAGTTCTGTGATATTGGTGATCAGGTTATACGGGGTGAGAGTAAAAGGGCTACTTTAGATTCTTATGGTATTCTGAGATTTTATGGTTTCCTTTGTGTTTTAAGAGTTGGAGATTTGATTAAGCTAATTCTTTGTGAGGCTCATTGTTCTAAATATTCCATCCATCCGGGAAAATCTAAGATGTATAAAGATTTAAGACAACTTTACTGGTTGAGTGGCATGAAGAGGGACATAGTGGAGTTTGTATCTCGGTTCTTGAACTGCCAGCATGTTAAGTTCAAGGACATGAGACCTGGTGAATTGATGCAGAGACTTCCCATTCCTGAGTGAAAGTGGGAGAAGATCATTATGGACTTCATAGCATGGTTTCCATGTACTTCTCGAGGGTTTGACTCTATTTTGAGTTATTGTTGATAGGCTGACTAAGTATGCACACTTCTTGCCGGTTCATTCTTTCTATAGTGTAAAGATGTTAGCTCAGATTTATCTCTAAGAGGTTGGTCATTTGCATTGGGTTCCAGCTTGTATCATTTCAGACTATGGTACTTAGTTTACATCTGAGTTTTGGAGGACTATTTAGCGAGAGATGGGTACAGAGGTTCAGCTCAGCACTGCATTCCACCTTCAGGCAGATATCTAGTCTAAGAGGACTATCCAGGTCTTGGAGGACATGTTACGGGCCTGTGTTCTTGATTTTGGAAGTTCATGGGATCAGAATGTGCATTTGGCTGAGTTTACGTATAATAATAGTTATCACTCGAATATTGGCATGGCGCCTTTTGTTGCATTGTATGGTAAGCATTGCAGATTGCCAGTGGGTTATTTGATGGTTTTGAGTCTCGGTTGAAAAGTACAGATCTACTTTGTGATTTCCTCGACTAAGTTTGGGTGATTTAAGGCAGACTTTGGGTAGCCCAGAGCAGGCAGAAGTGCTACACAGATCGTAGACTTCATGCCTTAGAGTTTAGTATTAGTGATCGGGTTTTCATTTGAGTGTCGTCCATGAAAGACGTGATGATATTCGATGGTAGGGAAAGCTTAGGCCCAGGTATATTGGGCCATTTGAGATTCATTAGATGGTTGATACTGTTTTATATTTGTTAGCTTTGCATCCTATGTTCTCAGCTACGCAACCAATCATCCATTTGTCCATGTTGTGGCATTATGTTCTGGATGAGTCACATGTGTTACATTGTGATTCAGTGCACTTGGATGAGAGTTGGGCTTTTGTTGAGGAGTCGGTAGCCATCCTACCCAAGGATGTAAGGAGATTGAGGTATAGAGAGATTCATGTGGTTAAGGATCAGTGGAGGCACCATCTGGCCAAGGAGGCTACCTAGGAAATTGAGAGAGAGATGCAGGCTCAGTATCCACAGTTTTTGAGCCTTTATGTACTCCCTTTTCTTGACTTTGGAGAATGAAAGTCCATTTTAGTAGTGGATGATGTAATGACCCTTTCTGTCTTGTTTGCATTTTAACCTTCTTTGCACTGTTAGAGATTCCCTGCAGCGGCCTTAAGTCATTTATGGCTTGCTGGGACCGGTGGTTTGGTGCCCAGGTCGTTCGTTAGGTCGTTATGACCATTTCCCTCTTTTAGAGCTTTAACTTAGGAAATTATTGACTTTAGTCAACATTCTTAGCAAGAATGCTCAGAGTCAAATTTTGACAGTTCTGTTAGCTCCGGAGTGTGGACTTTGGTCTAGTTGGACTCTTAGTCGGGTTCTGGGAGCTTTTTATTTAGTTTTATCTTACTTTCTGAGATTTAAAGCTAGTTTAACTTTGGTTAACATTTGGAGAAGACGACCTTGGATAGAATTTCTGTCAAAACTGCTAGCTCCGGAATGTCAACTTTGGGCTAAAGGGACATTTTATGTGGGCCCCAAGGCTTCCAGACTCATTTTGGGTCATTCAGTTCCATTTTGTAAAAGTTGCCTATTTGGGCATAGGGCCCACTTTTCATTAAATCGACCTTCGTTGTAAATTTTGTCAATTCCGTTGAGTCCAGAATGTCATATTTAGTTGAGTAGGATAGTTTAATTGCGTTCGCGGGACCCATGTCTTGCCTCAAGGCTACCCCCTAGGCATAACACGGGATCCGAGACCACAAGTTCCCAAGTTAACCCTTGGTCATAGCATAACTCAGATAATCTTAAGGACAAATAGCGGAAGCATACTAAATAAAGATTGGCAACCATATCTAAATAGGAATAAAGTCTAACAAGTACCAAATCCTAACACGGAGTATAAGTCTAGCTATAGTTGAAGCCTCTAAACTGTCATAAGAGTTGCTGGGACAAAACCCCAACTAACTCGAGAATCTGAAAGAAAGATAAATAAAACAACAAGACTAATGCGTGTCCTCGAAGGATGAGGACTCACCAACAACTAGCGGGATGGCCTGAAATCTCTAGCCATGAGTCTGAGGAGAAAAACCTGGATCTGCATCATCAAGAGGATGTATCATAAAATATGTGTCAGTACTATAGGAGGTACTGAATATGTTAGACATGCAAAATCCAAGTAAACATGCTATACATACTTTAAAACTGAAATCATGATATGATAGTAAAAGCTGGAATGCAAAGGAGTCAATGCAATATCATAGGCACAACATACTTGAAAACCATAAATAATAGTAGAAGTTCTAAAATCTGAACGCAAAGAGTCAATGCACTTAAAAGCTAAAACTATTTCTGTGGGAGGTTCTCTAACCGACATAGACCATGTGAGCTACATAGAATCTAATGTATTCGCCCCATCGAGAGGACCCAATACACCTTGCTAGGGTATAAAGGCATAATTAGTATGATCACGGTGTTTGATGCCCACTGAGGGGACTTAGAAACCTACGTTAGCACGTAGTTCTGGGATATACCAAAGGGGTATGATAAACCCAATCCAACTCGATGCTCAATACTACTTGCAAAACATACTTATAGCTCAATATACTTGTGACATATATAATGTAAAATCTATTTGAAAAGCACAAGGGTATATCCGATACCATGCAATTCACATAGCTTAGGTAGCCATATCTAGATGACAAACCTTTCATAATACTGACGGACATATCTAATGTCATGCAATTCATGCTTCAAAATCCTTGAAAACATAGCATAGCCATAACTCAAAACATACTTTTCTTTCTAAATTCATAACTTGAAGAATTAGGCATGCAATTTCATGATAATAGAGGCCATGTTATCTAAACATGCCAATTATACTTTAAAACATGCAATTCAATGGAAACATGCTAGAAACCACCTTTAATGCATGGGCTATTGAAATTATGCAAGGAATCTTAATTAAAACATGGGTAATGAATGGGAAATCATAAATTGATACTTTGAAACAAAACCCATAACTTTTCTCCCAATTTGAGTAAGAACCCTAATTTCATAAATTCATAAATCAAAGTAAAAATATGGGGTTTTGGGCATAAGGGTGAGACGATTCCCTTATTGAATACCCACATACCTTATTGAAGCTAGCTTGATCTAAGATGAAAAGAAGTGGAGGCTTGAACTTGAAGCTTGAAACTTGGAGCTTGAAGGAGTTCTTTCTTCTTTTGGAATAGGATTTCTTAGAATGAGAAGAGCTTAGATTATTAGGGAATAAAACCCTACTAAAAATGGCCAAAACGACCTCACTTAAGAGTTAAAAAGGTGGGTAATTATAGAAATACCCCTGGGATTTAATTTGGAAAAAGCTGATAAAAAACTCGGCTTCAAAGGCCATGAGTCAGTCTATGGGCCATCTACTGAAATGATGAATCATAAGTCGGTAATCTAACAACTTATTGGACCTATATTAATGAATTATTGCTATGTTTCGAATTGATTTAGAGGTTCTTATGGCCTTTATTGATGTCTATGTAGGTATTTTGGATAGAAGAGGAGAAACAAGGATATGGGCCCAAAAAGAGCCAAAAAGGAGCTAAGTGTGACGAGTTTATAAAAGCTGGAGAATCTTCTGAGAGGTGCAGTAGTTGTGTGACACACACAAGCTGAGGTGTGGTTCGTATCTCCTTAGCATGAAGCTGCAAAGATGACTAAAGATTCTGCTAAGGAGTGCGGTCACCATGCGACGCGCACATCCCATGGTGGAAAATGCATCACCTTTACACAAAGCCTACTTAAGAGGCTGAAGTCACTGGTCAATCTGAAGCAGGTGTGTGATGCACACACTACGATATGCGAATTGCACGCCGTGTCGTACACCACCGGAGGGCAATTTTATCCTAAATTTATGTGACAATTTGGGAACATATAAAAGGCAATTTTAGGCTTGTTTTGTATATACAATTTTGAGCAGAGAATTTCAGTAGTGAACTTGAAGAAATTTTTGGCTTGTAAACACTTTTCTCCATCTCCATTGAGAGAGGGTTTTCAATCAAATCTTTTGGTTAACAAATTGTGTACCTAATTTGACTCTAGAACTTTAGAATCAACTACAATGGATAGGAATTTGATTTACCCAGCTGGTATATCTTCTCCCCTTTCTATGAGTGGCTAATTTATCTTGTCTAGGAGTGTATTGATGATGGGTGCTTAGCAAAGGGTTATGGGTGTTGCTAATTTGCTTTTATAATCGCTGCACCATGTTTTAATCTAATAATTTGTGGTTTCAAACATGAATTTACCTTACTTGGCTATATAATTGCTCGAGAGAGAATTTTGTAGTTGTATACGTGAAATTTCTAGCGGGTACTTGGGAATCCACTTAGATTGGAGGCTAGACATAGCTCCAATAATGGAGTCTCCCATTTAAGGGTCCGAGCTAGAGACAGGACGACCTCTCCAAGAAAATATTGGTTGGTTATTTAGAACACCGAATGATGTTCTAACCAAAATTATCGGATATATGGATGTTGATCGAGAGATAGTATTCCACACTTATGACCAATGCTACCCATGTCAATAGGTATGAATTTAAGTGAATTAGTGACTACCCTATCCTATAGCGAATGCCCCATCAGAAATTCACACTAGTCATCTAGTTCTTATTGGTACACCCATCTCGATTTTATAGTTTTTATTTGAATTGGGTTAGTAGTGACAACTTTCCTAATTCCCATATTTTATTGTTTTGTTTTGTTGAACAACTACTCTCACTTTGAAATCACTTCGCACAATCTCTAATGAGCTAAATCTGGTCCCTTAGGTATGACACCGACATCCGTTGGGTTTATAAAAAAAAATTTGACTACTCGATCACCGTGACCTCCTAATTGGAGAGCCACGATTTGAGTGTTTATTAAAAATGGCACCGATGCTGGGGACTTGAGTATTAGCTAGTTTTTGATTGATGTTGTGAAGTCAACTTGAGAGTGCTTGTTTTCTTTTCCTTTTTGTTGTTTTTGAGTGTTGATTGAGTAGGCCGGCTATTGAAGAAGCCTAGGATAATGAGAGCATTGGCGGCTTTGACAACGCCAATGCTACCGAGCCTATGATGCAAGGAGGTGTAGGTGCAATCCGCCTACCCCCCATGGTGGGAAATGTTGTCTTCCATGTGACAAGAACCATGCTCCATTTGATTCAAATGAAGGGGCTATTTAGTGGAGCTGCCGATGAGGACGCCAACCGGAATATTTGGAACTTCATGGAGATTTTCCAACCATACATGATCCACAATATCTCCCAAGAGTCCATCCAATTATGCCTATTCCCTTTCTATTTGATGGGGTAAGCCACACCGTGGTTGGAAGAATTTCCAGATGGATCTATCACATCTTAGGCTGAGTTGGTTGAGGCATTTACCTCGAGATTGTTTCCTCCATCTCGAATGATGATGTTAAGAGATGAGATTACAAACTTAAGGCAATTTCTGGACGAACCTCTTCATGAAGTTTAGCTACGATTCAAAAAGTAGTTTCTATTATGCCCAAACCATGAGTTTTCAGACAATGTGTTACTCCAAAGCTTCTACCGGTCATTGAACTCTATGAACAAATCGGTGGCTGATAATCTTGGAGGAGGCACCTTCATAGACCTTGAGTTTCACATTGCCTCGGAGCTATTAGAATGAAGGATCAAGACCAATCAAGCTTGGCATACGAGAGAGGAAGAGGTGTCACCTTTGGGAATGCCCTCAAGAATCTTGATGAATGAAACAAGGAGCAAAGATGAGGAGTCAGATGAAGCTTTGGCTAAAATGATGACACAAATTGACTTGATGGCCAAGCATATAATGGGAGCTGGTGTTAAGAAGGTGAATGCAGTGAGTACACCGGAGGTTGAGGTGAATGATGTGGAACTTATAACTGAGATTGATGGTAAGCTATGCTATGTGTGGGCGGGTTCTCGCCCTGGGTATTATTTCCCGAGGGAGGAGAATCAAGGTTGGATTATAGACAAAGAGAGGGATGGAAATTGGCGTGAAAAAGATAAAGATGTTGATCGCTTCAATCACCGGAGCTCGAATCCTTACATCCCCTCAAACAAATCTGATTCTCTCTACCAACCAAGCACAAGCAATCCCTACCAATCCAAGATAGAAGACATGTTATCCTTGGTTCTTAATAAGGTGGATAACACAAACTCGGGAGTAAGTGAGTTAAGGAGGGAGGTCTCTACACTTCACCAAACGGTGAGCTCCTATAGTGCCTCGATCAAACATCTTGAGGCCCAAATTACCCACCTATCAAGCCAAATGAACCCACGAATAAAGGGAATGCTGCCTAGCGACACCGTCAATAACTCTAAAAATAAATTAGGATTGAGGTAACATCATCATGCCACGACATTAAATCAAGTGTTGCTTGGGAGGCAACCCAAGTTTCTTTCTTTGTTTTTGGTTATTGTTTGTTGTTTTTGATGTTCTGTAGGGAATGCATAGAATGGAAACATGGACAAAGGAAAACAAGGAAAAAATGTGTCGTGCGGTGGATGGTGCGGACTGCACAAGAAATTGTGCTTGACGCACAACCAACCGCACACCAAAAAAAAAAGCCTAGAGGAAAAATGAAAAATAGAAGTGATGTGCACTGTGCTGTGCGATTCACACAAACCCGTGTGCATCGCACCTCCATCGCACAAGCAAACAAATGTCTGGGAAACCCAGGGGAGAAAAAAAGGGCATGTGCAATATGCCATACAGTCCGCACCTTGCCTGGTGCAAATTGCATGTCGCAGCACACAAGAGGTAAATTTGAATTTTTAATTGACCTAAACCATTGAACTACCTGACCCAGAGACGACCCGGCCGACTCTTCTTTTTCTTTTTCTTTTAAAAACTGCCTCTCTCTCTCTCCTTTTTCCACCATCTTTCTCCACAACTCTCAAAATCCTCGACCAAAATTCTCTACAAACACCTCAAACTCCCATAAATCCTTCTCCTCTTCTCACCAAATCTTCTCCACCACTTCTCCACGTTGACGTCGTTATTCTCTGAGAGGTATTGTGGGTCACGATTGTTGGAATTCAAAAAGCTTTCATTTCCATTATTCCCTCCAGAATCTTCACTTGTGGTAAGTTCCCCAACATTAAATAGTTGTTTTGATGATTTTTAGGAACTCATATTGTGAAGCATGCTTAGTAGATTAGCCATGTTGATAATGGGTGAGATTCGAAAATTTTGGGTCCCCAATTTTGAGTTGTAATGATGAATTCTCTTAATGTCAACTTGATAGATTGGAAATCTTAACTATGCATGTTGATTGGTAGTAATGTTTAGCCTTAATATCTTTGATGGGGTGAGGTCTGAGTAATCCACTTGTGACTAGTGCTTAATTTGGTCGGATGATAGATTGGGTGACGTCGTTCTTAAGGTAAAGTCGTCGGTAGTCACAACGTTTTGATTGATAATTGATAATTGAGGCTGAACGTTGCAGATTGTATGGCCATGTACCTTATTAAAAATCTAGTTAGGTTGTATGATCTTGTGAGGGTAGGAGGTTAATTGTTGATATGCTATTGGTGCCCAATGTTGCAAGGAGGGCTTGATGTTCCTGATGATAGATGGGGTAACGTCCATCTTAAGGGAAGTCGTTGAGTCACTACAACATTTTAGTCTTTTGGCAACATTAAATCTGGACCACGCTTGTAACGTGTTTCCTAAAACATATTTGATCACGCTTTTAAAGCGTAGCTATAGTTTTTAGCTTCTAGCCATACTAATATTGGCAACGGTTTTAAAGCGTGGTCTTTAATGGTATAGGCCACACTTTATAAGCGTTGCCAAATCATGATATAATTGACACCACTTATTTACATATACAGCTACACTTTTAAGCATGGTATGTTTATAATTCTAAATACAACACTTTAGAAGTGTGGCCTAAAATTTTCATTAAAAAATTTAACTCTCCCTCCAAAATATTTTACTCTCCCTCTAATTTCTAATTGGCCGAAAAATAAATCCAAAAGTAAATATTTAGAAAATATTTTCACTATCAGCTCTAAAATATTCACTCTAGGTATTTTTACTCTGAGCTCTAAACCACTCCCAAAGCTCTCAAATCTGTCGAAGCTCTAAGCTCCAAAATCTGACAAAGTTCTTCAATAATTTGCTGTAAATATTTTCACACAACAACTTGCTTTGTGTATTCACACTGGAATCAAGTAGAAATCAAAAGTTCTCATCTCTATTCTTTGCCCAAATCTTTTTACCCAAACTCACACTGAAATTATCGGTCATACAATGTTCAGAAGTTCTCGCCTCTACTCAAATCGTCATTCATACAGAGCTTCATTAAAGGTTTTTGTTGGAATATAGTTTATCAGGTAGAGATTTTTCTTTTTTTTTTAGCGAGTAACTGAAAAAATACTCAACCAGCTAACATTTGAGTTTATTGAATGTCTATTTTTGTGTTCATTTACTGGTGGGATTATACATTTGGCTTGTGGATTTTGATTTTCTTGTGTTGTTGAGATGATTTGTGTTGATTTTTACTTGATTTCCGATGGTCTGGTTTATTCTTGTTTATCGATGGCTTGATAGTTGTTCTATGGGAAGGATTTTATGCTATGCATGTACTGAAATGTGTTTTTTCAGTTATGCTTGTTGCTTGATTTAGTTGATGTTTGTTGAGGAACACTAAAATGAATTCAAAAAAATTGATATCTGTCAAAAGTGTCAAACCACACTTTCCTCTGCTTAACTCGGTCTTTAATCACAACTGCATATCTCCCATCCATTACCTTTTGATCCCAAAAAAACTTTTTTTGGCTTTAGAATTCCATCTTGTAGTAGTATTACCATCAGATAAATTTTTGTCGTGGGCATTCTCCATTAAGCACGAGAATTCTTATTTTTCCTTAAACTGATAAGTTGATTCGGGCTGAAATCGCTCATGACAATGTGGATCTTCATGTCCTCTCTTAACATTCACTAATTTCTCTTCCCCTGCATCTTGCTTAGAATGAGATGCTTATTAGTAACACGTTGATGTTGCTTCGCCTTGACTAGTTTATGAAAATTGAGTTAATGCATCTTTCCCTTTTCAGGTAGAAATAATTCTCTAACTGTTGGGGTCAGTTGTACTTGTCTAACTGTTTGTGCGGGAAGGTGTTTTCAGACCTGGTTAATAAAAGAATATTTTTCAATAATTTTGATAGTAGGACAGTTTAATTCCTAATATTCCTTCTTCTTTTGGTCCATGTGTTATGATAATAACGGTTAACTTGAGTATTTTGTTTGTCTATTTTAGGTAAGGAAAGAATCCAAGTGATGATGCCTTTGCCTTCAATGGCACGGAGGGTTTTAGAACAGGTAATTTCATCTTTTAAAATGATAAGTTGTGAGACTATGTAGTTAGTTAAGGTGTACTGCTTGCTGATATTTAGTCAAAACTTTAGAATTAGAATTAACAGTCGAATGAGATATGAAATATGTCAATGATCTTGTTAATATGCCAATAAAAATGTCAATATTTTCTAAACTTGAATTTGTGAAAACATAAGAATTGTCTACACTTGGAATAAAGAAATTTGTCAGATAAGTTTGCATTGAGCAGCTTAGAATTGGATCTGATGCAAAGCAGATGCAGACTCAATGTTTGAGCTATTAAGGCACTATTTTGAATCTCAGGTAATATAGACTTAAAGACTGTAGGGTTAGGTGAGAGTTTTCCTTTTTTTGGGCATTAATAGTGAATTACAGCTATTCATGAAGTTTCCATGCTTCATAGCATATATGAATCAATATGAGAATGAGAAATTAGAAACTTTTATATAGTGTATGACTTAATTACATGGGGTAGATGCCCTACTATCCACTCGAGCTATTGATTAATAATGCAAGAGACTTAATATTTATAAATAGAAGTGTTAATTCCTTAATAGTTTAAGCTTTTGGATGACATGGTTTGTACACCTCAAGTAGTCAGGTTTTGAGTTTGAATATCATTGCTTCCACTCAACAAGATATTTTTCACATGCTTAGCCCAATAGAAGAATTAGGCTTGCATGTTAGAGGGTGTAGTGCAATCCTAATATAAATAATCAAAATTCTCTAATCTCTAATTGCTTTTACTTTTAAATGAGATAGTTCAGACACTTCTTAAGTAAGGGATAATGCAGTGACAATTCCCTCTTAATTAATGATTTCAGATGGCTATTGATTGAAATTCCGAGGAGAAATCATATGACAAGTTAATTAGGTGACTGCAAAATTTTCTAATAGAACTTGAATTGTGATCAAATAATATACATGGAAGATCACCAAGGCCTGTTGGATAATATGACTCATTAGTCTTCTTTGAATTTTCTTTCTATTTTATGCCCTAGACCGGGGGAGATCTGGGGATTTTGCAAGGTAATCTTGCTTTGCCTCACCATACTCAATGAATATTCTTCTTAATTAGTTTTCATTTGAATGTATTGTTTTGTTCTACATTATTCTTAAGTTCAAAATAACATTTCTGTTGTCTCTAACATTGTTGGTACATGCATATCTCCCCAATGACAATTTGAGTTGTGGCATGAACCAATTGACAAGAATACCATTGTCATTGGCTTTCAATTTCAATGGATTTGATGCGTAATTACATAGTCTAAAGGATAAAGAATAGACGACGTCAGTTCAACTTTGGTTGTTCTATTTGAAACAGTAATCAAAGATTATCTAAGACATTTTGAGCATTGATAGAATGTAGACATCAGACATCCTTCAAAGAATCATACATGTTAGCACATATACTGATCTATCTTTAGCTCAAGCTTTCTAGCTAAATTTAATTAGGTGTCTTTGAACAATATTAGCCTTGGCAGAACTTGTGCAGATTTGCCATGGAAAGTATGGCTTGAAGTTGATGGGAAGGACATAGAGATCCCCAAGGTATACACATTGCAAAAATCTGGAAGTCAAACTGTTTCTTACTTTCATGTTTCTAATTCCTAATTGATCCCCTTATTTATAATCTATCAGGATACTGAGGGATTGATTGTGCAAAATATTGGTAGCTATATGGGTGGAGTTGATCTGTGGCAAAATGATTTCGAGCATGAAGATGACTTTAACCACCAGTCAATGCATGACAAAATACTTGAAGTTGTGTGTGTTTCTGGAGCATGGCACCTTGGCAAGCTACAAGTGTGGAAAGTTTTCGTGTGCTTCCATTTCAATCTATTTATCAAATTATAACTTTTGCTTTTTCCCTTGCTTCATGTTAAGCATTAATGGATGATGTGTGGAAAGTAGTTAATATACGTGATTTTTGTTTTTTAACTTAAATCTTCTTTTGCTGTTAGTATAAAGATTATCTTGTGAAAATCACATATTTGAATTAAGGACTGAGTATATCACATGCAGCACATTAAACATTTTGCTACTAACTCCAATTTTAAGTATGAAAGCATTCTCCTTCAGCTACTTACTGAGATTACCAAAGTAGTTGTTGCTTTCAAGTCTGCCTCTCTCAGTTTCCCCTTTATTATTGCTTTCAGTCTTTTTCTACTATTTCACTTTCCTTTTTACAATCTATCTTTTAGGTTGGACTTTCTCAAGCGAGGAGGCTAGCCCAAGGGGAAACTGTAAGGATACATGCTTCTAGTCCTTTCCCTGTCCAAATTGATGGGGAGCCTTTCATGCAGAAACCGGGTTGTTTAGAAATAACACATCATGGACAGCTACCTAATTTCCTCAGTCGAGTTAACATGCATAGGTCCTGACATGAAATGATAGAAAATTATATATAAATAATAAAGCAGGTTCTGATTAGATTACAATTTGGAACCTTTTATATGTTCATATATAGCCCGACTTTGTGGGATTTCTATCACGACCCAATTTCTCAAGTCATGATGGCACCTACAATCCCCAGTAGGCGAACCAATTCCCGTAGCCCAGACTAGTTTGAATATCAAAATGCACCAGCAAGCAGAAATAAGCGAAAGCAAAACTCGAATATAAATACATAAAGGAAACTACACCAACCCCAAGACTTGGTATAAATAGTACAAAAGCTTCTAATAGGATACAAGAGCTAGTAGTAACAAAATACAACATAAATTGCCTCCGAAAGTACAAGGAGAAACAGTACAACAGATGAGATGTAGACAAGCCCCGACCGTCAGGCGCTCACCCTAGTCTCAAATATCCAAAAGCTGCACGAGTCTCCAACGTGGTCAACGGCGAAAGCTCAGCTAATATCTGCACCAAAAAGTGCAGAAGTGTAGTATGAGCACCAAAACCATGGGTACTCAGTAGGTATCATAGGCCGACTGAGCGTATATAAGCTATAAAAGCAGTAAGTAACAGATAGCAAGAAAGCAGTCGCTGAGGCAATAAGCAAGGCACAAGGAGCTAAAACAGATCATCCATAACCAAGAGCTTCAAGTAACACATGCTAGCACAGAGATACAATTTCACAGAATCACACGTGAAGGAAAGGAGAACGCACCTGGACTCCTTGCACAACAATATAAATAAGTAGAGAGAGAGTTGAGAAAATAGTGGTATACCGGTAACCTCAAGTGGAATTAAAAGAGGGAGAGCAGTCAAACATACTCAAAATTAAATCAACCAGTATAAGGAAGTCATAACACCAATCCAATCACATGATAGCATAACCAGGGAATCACCTCACAAGTACAACCCTAGGATGAAATAACTAGGCCACAATAACCGAGAGATACCACTCAGCTTCCCACAAGAATAGAACCAGAGTCTCACACTCTGCTCAGAAGGCCACACAAAAGTGCCTCAACAAGATAGGACTCCAAAGCCCCCTCAATATTCAAAAATCCCATAACCAAAGCCTCAACAGCTAGCCATCACTAATCCTTCAAGAACCGGGTGCCAAGACAAGCTCTAAGTAAAAACAGGAGTAAATCTAGTCTACCTAGAGTCCCAACAGCCGCCCATACAACCGAGGAACACAATCAAGTGAAAGAAAACCCTCCGGCATCCCATACTACCGAAGCGTACACTAAACACACAACAAACAAGGGTGGAATCCAATGCATGATATGATATGATATGAAATAGAACCGCTGTATGTACCTCCTCCGGTGCCAATCGGGCCCAGCAGGCAGGTTACATGGAAGGATTCAGCCTGTATACCTCTACTCCACCGTATATCCTTCCCTCCGGTGCATGCAGCCCGAAGCGGCAAGGTCCATGGAGGTCCCCGACCCCATACTAAAACTCAGTATCAAGACATGTCATCCGGAAGCAAGTCCGGGATCAAGATAGAGACCCAGTCTCAAGTATGCATGACCAGACCCCGTCCAGGACTAGAGTAGTAGAAAATGCCTCAAAAACCCCTCCAAGGGTGCCCGGGCGTAAGAGGCTTTAAAACTGTAGTAAATCAAGTCTAGTGCTCCTCCCCGCAGAGAATAGTATCAGTAATAAAATCAAGTCTGGTGCTGTGCCCCGCAGAGACTAGTATCAGTAATAAAATCAAGTCTGGTGCTCTGCCCCGCAGACACTAGTACCAGTAATAAAATCAGTACGAAAACATCCAAAAATCCCCTTTTCTATCAACAACAGTACCAAAAAGGGGCCCCAGGGCCATGCAAATTTAGGAAAACTGTCAGTAGTGGCTCACATCCAATACTGTAGTAAAACATGCAGGGGAAAACCTTTTTCATAGATGATATGCTCGCACACAAATATAAAAGTATCCCAACGGCTCACAACAATTCCTATCTGCCCTGCGCAGGCCCAATAGCTACTCAACAGACATAACCAGCCTAAAAGGATAATATCTATGTCCAAGACTCGTGGACATTCCCAAATATCCCACTATCTATGTTCCAGAGTCAATACAAGGCCACACAGGACCACAAAGGTAACATACATTACTACGCGAATACTACAAACAACGTATGAAATAGACGGACGAAAGGCGGACAAGGTCTGGGGTACCAACCTATAAAAACCCATCCAAGGATGCTAATTAATGCAATTATAGCTTATATACGCAGAGTCTAGATAGGGAAAAACCATAACCTACCTGTCATCCCATGACTAGGTGCGGGAAAGGCATCATCCCGACTCGAACAGCTCCAGGAAGCTTTGAATCACCTAAAACAAATACTTTCAACTGAAGCCCCAAAGGCGTATCTATGAATCCTGACCAACCAAGGTAATGGAACAATTGCTAGAATCGACGAGGCTGCAAGAACGAGCCATAGCCATTTGATAAGGTGTTAATATCACACTCGCGACCAGCCAACACCAAAACATACAATGAGGCCAATAAAAATAATAAATGGCAGCTAAATCCAACAATAATATGTTAACCACATCTCAAAGGAGCGACGAGCTCCCGAGGCACTATTTCAAGGCGTACTTCACGTTGTCCAATCCAATCACTATCGTATGCGATCCCAAAAAAAATGGAAAAATTTCCCAATCCCTCCAGAACCTAACCACAACCAGAACACCACAACAATAACAAAACATAACAAGATAAAGGGGCTGTCCAAAGCCACAAATCCAAAATACCACTTCGTGGCTCAGAAATCCATAAAATAATACTAGAACATATAATAACGAAGGAGGATCATAGGGGAGAGATTTCCTTGACAAAAATATTCAATATTCCAAGATTAACAACCTGCCTCCTTACAATAACAACAAACAGATCCAAAATCAACAAGAAACTACTACAAGATATCGGCAACAACAACTTTTCATAACTAGAAGCTTAAAATCTTGATCCAACAAATAGATAAGTATACGGGATCCATACTTCACCAAAATAACTCCATAGCTACTGCCATATACTCAGAAAACACCTGCTAGCTCGCTGCATCAACATCCCCGAAGATACGCCATGAAATCGACGGGGAAAACTATACCAAAATGACGAGCTCGCGACGTAGAGCAACTTCCGTTAAACTTCCGAATTGAAAGGATAAAAGTCCGTGAATTATTTATGGAATCTCCCTCTGATTTTCTGAAGCTTTTGGGTGATTTTTATGAATTAAAACGAAGCTGGAACACCTTTTATAAAGCAAAACCGACTTAGGATGCAGGCCCCACCTTGACGTGTCTGCTTGCACGGTCTTACGAAAATGTTAGTATCTCTCTATTCTGAAGTCGTATGGACAAATGGTTTAGTGAATTGGAAACTAAACTCGTAGACCTTCAATTTGGTATATTGGGGGCCCACTAACTCTTTATAGATAGGTAGAAACACCCCAAAATATTTAACCCAAATTTGAAGAGAATTCCTTAAAGGAATTTACAATAACTTTTTTCGACTTTTGTTTCGCAACTTGCTTGACTTCAAAACTTATCATACGACCATTTTGCCATTACAATACCTCATAACATATCTTTCTTAGTATATTAGACACTATTAGTCTTACCCTTAAGGCACGGGCTACTTTAAACCTTCCAAACGGGTGAGGTGTTACACGAGGCATTTCTTTAACTCAAACTTTCGAGTAAAGGATTCCTCTGACCTAGAATGTTGGTTTAATTCTTTGATATTACCAAGAATGTTGTCGGAAGTAAACGATTTCTAAAGTTGAAGATCTAAAATGAGGAATGGCCATAAAGACCAAATAAATGGCCCGGGCACCGAACTACTGGTCCCGACAAGCCATAAATGACTTGGGCCACTATAAGTAAGCTCTAATGGTACAAGAAAGGCAAAAACGTGTAAATGATCGGAAGGGTCATTATAATTTCACTGGGTATATTGTTGAACCTTTTGTATGTTGTTGTATTCTCTGCTACATAATGTTTCATTGAAGATAATTTGCAGTTGTGTGCTTCCAGCCAAAACTTTTTGCAACTTTCAGCAAGAATCTTTGTAACTCGCTTGACTTTATTCAAAATTGTCAAGATTCTTGCAGAGTTAATTGTCTTTCTAGCTAAAATTCAATCAGAAATTTGTGGATCAAATTGAAGGTTTCACTCTTATTTTCATTCTGCCCTCTTAATTCACCATCCTGTACTATTTCTAGATGTTCATGCTGAAGAAGGCATCAGGGTCCAACGAGCCTAGAGGTCACGCAGTTGTTATTATGACAGAGGTTCTAGTTGATGCTGAATGTAAAGGTCTGATAATAGCAGCTCAAAAGAAGGTACTTCTGCAGTAGATTGCTCTCCATCTTTCTTGATTTCCACCCTTGGTGAATATTTTCACTTTCGTAGAAAACTGACCTCATTCAGCTCATACAAACACACCTTTAGTCATTCACATTCTTTTGTTTTGTTTAGTTTTTCTTACTCTTTTTTTCTAACCAGTAGTTTGTACAGAGGGAAAACTTTTGTACACTAAGGAGAGTGAAAGATTTATTAGACATAGGAGATATGAGGTAATATAAAAGATGTGAGTTCCAAATGTAGTATACAGTTCTCTTATACCAATAGGGAATCTCTTTTTAACTTTTGCAACATGAAGGTTTCATTGTGGTTTGACAAAGGTCTATTATTTCATTTGTGTGAAGTATTGCACAAAATCCACTTTTACCAGGTATTATTTTGAGCTGAGGGTCTATCGAAAATAACCTATCTACCTCTGAGGTAGGAGTAAGCTCTACATACACTCTACCCTCCCTAGACGGACTATGCCTGGGATTGTTTATGTTGTTGTAGAGTAGTATAGTAAATATGATTGTTCACAAAATGACATACTATGGCTACTTATTTATGATACATATGTTCATTCTCCTTTTGAGCCGACCCTAAGTGTGAGAGTACACTCGATATGTTGTTGTTGGTCATCAGAAGTGTTACGTTGTGCTTTGTACTATATCGATAGGTAACTTGGAATATGCACAGTTTCACTGTTTGTTTTTTTTATCTCTTGGATTATTGTTGTTAGGACAAACATTTTTTTGATGGTATAGGTTCACTTTGTTTCAATTTGATGTAATATAATTGTTTGTTTCCTTAACGAAGAAGTTAAATGAGGATATATTTATTAGGATATTTTTTGAGAACTTAGGGGTACCTTTGAGAAAGTTCCTAAAAAAGAGATGGGTCCCACCATGTTATTTTAAGGTACTGTATTTGTGTCATTATATTTGGTTGTTTCTGTTTGAGTTGGCGAAGGTGCAACTTCAAATGAATGAATACATCATCTTATTGGTTGTTTGTGTTTTTATTTTGAATGTGTAGGCAAATACCGGTGATTGAATTTAAATGGTGGCCACAAGTCAACTCGACCTATTGAAGTGAATGATATAGAGTTTTTAAACTATTTTGATATATGTTTGAATACATTTTATTTCGTGTAGTAAAACTTATCCTTAGTATATATCTTGACAATCTTGCTTTCTAAGCATGTGTTAGTACATTTTGAATACATTGTTATTTTCAGAGTTTATTGCAAATTTATACATTTTTGAATATCTATTCGATAATTTGGTGTTTGAGATTATATATATATATATACTATAAAATTCTAGATAATATTGTCACCCTTCAAAAGTGTGGCTATAGGAATATCAATTGTTTGCATTTACATAAGGAAAAGGTTACACTTTATAAGTGTTGTTGTAGAAGAGGTATAAAAGGCTACACTTTTAAAGCGTGACCAATAACAAGCTAAGACCACGCTTTCAAAGTGTAGAATTATCAAATATACTTGTTGCCAATGGGATGCTACAAAGCGTGGCCTTTCTAACTCTTAGGCCACGCTTTTTAAGCGTAGGTGCTATGGCCACACTTAAAAAGCGTGGTCTAAAGTCAATGGTTACGCCCTTTTAGCCCACCCCCAGAAAAGCGTGGCCTAAAGGCCAAAAGCGTAGCATTTGATCAAAGGCCACACTTTACAAGGGTGGACAAAAGACAAAAATGTTGTAGTGAGTCCTTTGTTGTTGGTTTTGCGTTAATGGAAATCCGGGGAAGTCTTAGTACCCATAAGTTATGGTCGTGAATCCCATTGCCCCCTTTGTTATTATGAATTGGCTACGTGTGGTGCTGAGTGTTGAAGCACATATTGCTCTATGGATCATACGCTTAACTCACAAGAGCACAAGGAACCAAAAATTCCAATTGTGCCTTTGTGAATTTCGCATACGATGCATAGATCTTGATGCGGGTCGCACAAGGCATCACACCAAGTTGCAAAAAAAGTGCAGAACACTGACCCAAAGGGCGAAGCTTGATGCGACACGCACTTCTAATGGTGCGGATTGCACCAGCTTTGCAAATCAATAGAAAAATTTCCTGAAGGTTCTATTGGCTTTTGCGACAACACATGCAACACACACTCTTTCTAGTGCATTTTGCATGTGGTCCGCACAAAAACAAGTTCCCCAATCTTGATGCAATCACTGTCAGAGGAAAGAAAGTATATGTCACACCCGTGGAAATCAAAGCTACATATTGGGAGCACCCAATTGACCCTGCACCAACCCTAATGGCTAGAATGATTGCTGAGTTCAAGCTATATCAAGAGACTTCTCACACCATTACTCTAGGAACCCCTGTGTGGTCCACCATGGGAGGCGATATACCAAGTTGATCATTGGTAATTGAGGTGAGACTTTGGTATGATCTAGTGTGCAACCGTATTCTCCCCTCTAAAAACGACCAAAAGATAACTCAAGAGAGTGCCATTCTAATTGAGGCTATCATAACGGGGGAGCATATAAACTCTGAAGAGGTGGCTACAATGGTAATCCGGAGGAAAGCTCATCGTGAAAATGACTCCTTCCCTTTCCCGGTCCTGATCACCAAGTCGTATGCTAAAGTGGATATTCCTATTCTTCCTTATGACAAATCCACTCATGCCATCGAGGTCATCGATCTTGATAAGAAGACAGACAAGGATGCCCCTAGGTTCAAGAGGCAAAGGACAAAGGACAGAGCAGCTGAGTGAGATTGACAGTGATGAGCCAGGTGCTAGAGCAGGCAATTCTCCCCTCTCTCGGGATACTTCGGAGGCACGCCCACATGCCCCCGCACCCTATATGACAAAGAGTTGTCTTCAAGATATGGTCGACATAACTCATAGCCATGAGAAGCAACTGGCATACTTAGACACAAAACTACTCAGAATAATCAACAGGGCAGTTAAGAGTGCAGAGAAGGGGGTGGTTGAAAGTCTGAACACGTTGTGCAAGTGGGTTTATGTTATGGAAAGGGCAATTTCAAAACTCTGAAAAGATATTGACAAGTCCAAAGTCAAAGATCTGGTGGTGGAAGCTGATTTGACCACATTGCCTCCACCCAAGAGGATCCTCGGACCTCTGGATGGTTTGTTTGCTTCATATGCATCTGAGGAGCTTCCCGATCATACTGAGCAATATCTAGATGATGATGAGAACCCCGAGTTTTAGAGAGTGCTTCATGACTCCATAATTTCGGCAAACTCTCGAAGGGCTAGTGATGGCCCAAGTGGGAAGAGTGTTGAAAAAAAGCTTCTTCTGATGGTGGTGATGATGAGTACTAGATCCTACAGGGAGTTCCACCCTTTCCCATTAAACTATGAGCATTGAGGACAATGCTTCATTTATGGGGGGTGTCTTTCTTTACTTGCTTTTTTGTGCCAGTGAGTGGGCTTGAGATAATTTATTGCCCTTGTCGGGCCTAGTTGACTATTTTGTTTAGTTTTATTTGGCCCTTGTCGGGCACATTTTGGATAATGATTGTGGTGCTACTATTTTTCTCTTTATTTAGATTATGTTTTCGTTTTACTTTGAGCTTAATTGTGCCCTCACCGGGTATATTTTATTGATGGTGTGCCAGGTTGGTCTTACATGCCCCATTGTTTGACTACCCATGCCTTGCGAATGAGCTAAAATGCCTACACCGAGGCTTGTTCTTGATTGATTCATGAGCGCGAAAAATTGTGGATCGCCTTGTTGATAGTAGAGTAGAAATAAACTTCGAGGGTTTTCTTAATACTACGGTTCTTTCCCAAGGAGCAAAAGTTTTGATTATTTTCTTTCCTTTTGTTTTTGTGTGTCGAACACGGTTGGTGTTTCCCTATGATAGATTGAGAGGTGACTTTCTTAAGGGAAACTGCCAAGTTTAGTTTAGAACTGAGTCCGTAAATGCTTGTCTTGAAATAGGCCCACCGAAAATTTTTCTTGGTAAATTGTTTTTGAAAAGGAAAAGAGGAAGGGAAATGAATTTTTGAGAAAAAGCGTTCTTTTGTCATGACTTACACACTCTTGATTTGGCTTGATTGACTCACAAATGAGTGTGTAATGAACTCGGAATAGCTTGTCAAAGTCATTTGCCCCAATTGATTATGGGAATAATGGATGAAGTCTTCTGGCATGATGCCTTGTGCGGTGAGGCTTTACCTTGATTCTTGTGCATAAGTGTTGTCTAGAACTTTCCCCGAATGTGATTCAAGGCAAAATTCTAGGTGTAGATAAGCTTGGGAAATGACCTTAGGCCCTTTTTGATAGCCACTTCACTCAAATGACATCAAATCCTAGTGAACCCCTTTGAGCTTGTGACCATTCTTTGACACCTTTGTAACACCTTGACCTTTTTATAACCTCTATCTTGGCACCTATCCTCCCTAATTGCTTTAAAATGAAATGTAGGATAAAAGCCTAAGTTTGGGAGGGAACAAAAGATAACATAGGCAAATGCCTAAGTTTGGGGGGTGCATATGATCAAATAAGGAGAAGAAAAGGAATGCATTTCAAGTGCAAGGTAACACCTTGACTCGAAAATTTAAAAGTGCTCCAAAATATCAATCCAATGAGCAAATTGAAAAGAAAAAAAAGGTACTACAAAGTTAAGGTGATATAAGGTGTGAATAATCATGTGGTTAAAAGGAGAAATCTTGGGTTGTGTGAGGGAGAAATAAGGTGAAGTTGAAAATTGAAAAATGTGAGAGGCGTTTGAACTGAAAAACAAAGAGCATTAGGAAGGTTTAGTCACTGGAACCAAATGATATCCTCACCTTAGCCCTAGCCAACATTATAACCCGCAAGTCCTTGGTGATTCCGAGCTTGGCTACCCCATATTAGTGGCGATTTACATGAAGGGCAAGCCTATGGTTCGATGCGCATGCACTTGAACTTCCTTGAGAGAGTGAGAGTCTTCTTGGTTCTCTTATAATCTCGTGGTTAAGAATTGAATAATTTTGAATGGGATTCTCTATTATTGTGAGTGGCATCATGCACTCGAATTGAAGCATAGAATCTCTATTTCAATTGAGGGGAATGAATGAGACAAGTTGTGTGGTGAATCTCGAGGAAAACCTTGACGGTCCATGCTAATGACTTGAGAAACTAAAATGTCTTGTTTTGAATGGCAAATTCCCTTGAGTTTTAAAAGAGATATGATGTCCTTTTTGAAAAAAGTTTGGAAATGAGCAATTGCCTTGAGCATGTGGGGGTCCAAATTGAGATAAGCATAGTAGTTGAGTCTTTTGTTTAAGTATTTTGTTTGTTTATTTTTCTTAAATTTTATAGTATAGAATAGTTTGTGCCTTAATTGAGCCTTAGCATAATTCATTCCTTGCCATGTGAGTATCTTGCCTGAGGACAAGCAATATTTCAAGTTTGGGGGTTTAGTAAGTCGGTAATCTACCAACTTATTGAACCTATATTCATGAATTATTGCTATGTTTTGAATTGATTTAGAGGTTCTTATGGCCTTTATTGATGTGTATGCAGGTACTTTGGATAGAAGATGAGAAACAAGGATATGGACCCAAAAGAGCCAAAAAAGAGCTAAGTGTGAAAAGTTTATATAAGCTGGAGAATATGCTGAGAAGTGCAGTGGTTGTGCAACACACAAAAGCCGAGGTGCGGTTCGCATCTCCTCCGCATGAAGCTGCAAAGATGACTGAAGATTCTGCTAAGGAGTGTGGTTGCCATGCGACGCGCACATCCCGTGGTGTGAAATGCATCACCTTCGCACAAGGCCTACTTTAGCGGCTGAAGTCGTTGGTCAATCTGAAGTAGGTGTGTGACACGCACACTGCGACGTGCGAACCATACGCTGCGTCGCACACCATTCGGAGGGAAATTTTGTCCTAAATTTATGTGACGATTTGGGAACATATAAAAGGCAATTTTAGGCTTGTTTTGTATATACAATTTTGAGCAGAGAATTTCAGTAGAGAACTTGGAGATATTTTTGGCTTGTAAACACTTTTCTCAATCTCCATTGAGAGAGGGTTTTCAATCCAATCTTTTGGTTAACAAATTGTGTACCTAATTTGACTCTAGAACTTGAGAATCAACTACAATAGATATGAATTTGATTTACCCAACTAGTATATCTTCTCCCCCTTATATGAGTGGCTAATTTCTCTTGTCTAGGGGTGTATTAATGATGGGTGCTTAGAAAAGGGTTACGGGTTCGCTTTTATAATTGCTTATCTGATATAGGTCTAATAATTTCACCATGTTTTAATCTAATGATTTGTGGTTCCAAACATGAATTTACCTTACTTGGCTACATATTTGCTCGAGAGAGAATTTTTTAGTTGTGGATGTGAAATTGCTAGTGGGTACATGGGAATCCACTTAGATTGGAGGCTAGACATAGCTCCAATCGCGGAATCTCCCATTTAAGGGTCCGAGCTAGAGATAGGACGACCTCCCCAAGCAAATGTTGGTTGGTTATTTAGCACACCAAATTATGTTTTAACCAAAATCATTAGATATATGGATGATGATCGAGAGATAGCATTCCACACTTATGACCAATGCTACCCATGTCAATAGGTGCGAATTTAGGTGAATTAGTGACTACCCTATCCTATAGGGAATGCCCCATCAGAAATGCACCCCTAGTCATCTAGTTCTTATTGGTACACCCATATTAATTTTATAGTTTTTATTTGAATTGAGTTAGTAGGGACAACTTTCCCAAGTCCCCCATTTTATTGTTTGGATTTGTTGAACAACTACTCTCATAATGAAATCGCTTCGCACAATCTCTAATGAGCTACATCAGGTCCTTTGGGTACTACCCCAAAATCCATTGGGTTTATAAATTTTGTTTTGACTACGCGATCATCGTGACCTCCTAATTGGAAGGCCACGATTTGAGCATTTATCAGTGAACCATCAACTGAATCGTGCTTTCAGGTGCCACATCTAGGAGCCTGCTGAAACTCAATTCCACGAGTCACTCTACGGTCCGTGATTTATAATGATGGACCGTCCTGTTGACTCATGGTTCTGACTTAAGGATATGAGGATCCTCTAATCCTCACGAATTACGGATGGAAGGATGACCCATGGTTCAAAAGGATGGGTCGTCAACTAATTCGTCAGATGGGCTGTGGTTCCAAACCACGAGCCATCGAGTGACTCATAGACTGGGGGAAGTACATAACAAAGGATCAGACCACGTATTAGACTACGGATTGTGGTCCAAGATTACGGTCCGTGATCTCTGGGAACCTTACAAATTTCTCAGAAATCTGGTTTAACAGCTGAATCAAATTCTGGGGTGTTACAATATCTCACCCTTGGGATCATTCATCCTTGAATGAAGACTAAGCATGGAAAATTAGAGAAAAAAACAGCCCAACAAAGCAACAAAATAGGAAAACCGAAGAATAAACATGAAAATTGAGCTTTTTAACTTAAAACATGATAGAAATAACTTCGGAAAACATGAATGCATGGTAGGATCATGAGAGAAATTTATGGACTAGAACCAGATGGACGTAATAAGGAGGAAACTATTACCTCAAGCTAAAACTAAGTCAGAAGGAAAGAGATTAGGGTACTTGGCTTTCATGGCTGCTTCTACTTTCGAAGTAGCTCCCTCAACTAGCTGATTTCTCCAAAGGACCTTCACCGAAGTGACTTCTTGGTTTCTCAACCTCCAAATCTGACGATCAAGAATCCCCATGGGAACTTCCTCATTAGTAAGATTTTCCTTCACACCCACATCCTTCAAATGAATAATTAAGGTCAGATCACCAACACACTTCTTCGACAAGGAAACATGTAAAAACCGGATGAACCGCTTCTAATTTTCTTGGCAAATCCAACTCATAAGCAACACTACCAACTCTCCTCAGAATTTGATAAGGACCTACATAGAGGGGAATAAGCTTCCCTTTCTCGCCAAATCTCATCACACCCTTTATGAGTTACACTTTAAGAAATACCCAATCATCAACCTCAAACGCCAACTCCCCTCTCCTCACATATGCATATGATTTATGTCGACTTTGAGCGGTCTTCAACCTCTCCATAATGATCTGAACTTTCTCCATAGTATCATGAACTGAATTTGGACTAATCAAAGTTGCCTCACCTTCTGGGGGAAAGTACATAACCACGGATCAGACTCTAGTGACTCGTAGACTGGGGGAAAGTACATAACCAAGGAGAAGACCACAGATCAGACTATGGATCATGGTCTAGGACTATGGTCTATGATCTGGTCTGTGATCTCTAGAAACCATACAAATTTCTCAAAAATCAAGTTTAAAAGTTGAATCGAATTCTAGGGTTTTACACCCTGGATGAATCCCGAAGGTCCATCCAATGGTATTTTGCCTTTCCAAGTTGTTGGTTGTTGGTTGTTATTGCAGCACCAGCCAAGCCTTTGCACATGCGGTGGGCAGGCTGCGTGCATGTAGATGGTGTCGACCAGTCCCCTCTTCCTTGCCCTTTGCCTGTGCGAAAGATTGGCTGCATGTGCGTGCCTGTGCACGCGGTGGCTAGCCCACATGCACGTAGGTGTTGCACATAGCCTAGCCTTCATCTGCCTTGTGCGTGCGTATGCACCAGGCAGCGTACGCAGGGCCTAGCCGCGTACGCACAGGCCAACGCTTGGTAGGTTATATTCACTCCCCAACATTTTCTTCTTCATTTAAACCCATTTCCTTCATCTTTCTAGATCTCCAAGCTCCATTTTCTCTGTGGGATATTCCATAAGCATTGGGGTGATTAATTTTGCACCCGTGATCGAGTTTCCATCTTAAATTTTAAGTTTGCCTCCCCTTCAATTCTGTGAATTCTTCATTTGATTACCAAATTTGTTCTTGGGGTTAGGGATTATTTTTAGGCCCTTTCTTACCCGAATTATGCTCATTTTCTGGCATGTGTTCTAGGCAAAGTTGGGGACCTCGTGAAAACTTTCATTCTTTGTTTTTAGTTGTGGGGCCTACGAGATTGCTTTTGACCTAGATTTTGACCCAGCTATAATTTTAGCATTATAGGTATCATTAGCTTTATTTTGATGAGTAGATTATGTTTTTGATAGTTTGATTGCTTTTCGGGGCTTGTCGAAGTAGTTTGAGATTGCACGATTTCTTTCCAGTACCTTTTCATTAAACGCAAGGTAGGTTATGGCTTACCGATCTTAAACTTTGCTTATATTTAATATAATTGTACTACTTAGCATCTTTTTGTTGGGTTTACTAGGTTGGCACCCAAGACCTTGTCCGCTTCTTTTTTTGTCCACTCTTACGTCGCTTGATTTAGTATTTGAGCTAGTTTTGTAGTATTACCCTTGCGGCCCTGTGTGGCCTTTGCTTATGCCTTTGGACCATAGACGGTGGGATATTTGGGAAATGTTTATGAGTCCCAAATATTAACTTGCGATTATGAGTTGGTTATCTATGTTGTAGAACGGATTGAGCCTGTGCAGGGCTGGTAGACTGATTGTGAGTTGTTGAGTTGTTGGTTGTATTTGATCATATCATCATTATCATGAAAAGAGCTTTCTCTACATTGTTTACTACCACATGGGTGCGGGCCTGACGATTACCAGTTTTCTGAACCTTGCATAGCCTTGAGGGCCCATTTTTTGTTAAATTGGTTATAAATTGATTTGAAACTGGTTTTGTGGATCTTCTTGGAGTAAAAGAGTTTATCTGATGATTTTAACACTGATTTCGAGATGACACAAGACTCGGATGGTCCGGAGTGCTAGATATGGTTTTATTACTAATTTTAGTCCCGGATAGACTCTAGGCACACATATTGAGATATTGAGAGTTTGTATATGGTCTTGGGGACCTCCATGGACTTTGTCTTTTATACCCCAAACTAGAGGGGCGGAACTTGCATCTAATGCCAAAACATAGGCCATAGCCGATCCTGCTGAACTATTTTACAATGGGGCATAACACCCACGCATAAACAAGAAAACAAATAAGTATATATCAGCTTAAAAATCAGCCCTCGATCGGCAAGGCCCCTTTCAATAGCTCTAGAAAGAAAATATCTACTCCCAATAATTCATATAAAGCAATAAGCAGGTAGCACATAAGTCATGTTTGGGCCTTCAAGGCCGCCATGATATCTAGGAAAGCATAAACGCTATGTGGGCCATCAAGGCCACCAGGATCTCTATCTAAGAACTAAAAATGTGTATATAGAATATAAACTAGGCCAATAAGCCGCTAAACTGCCAATACAACAACAATTAGGCCCAACTGGCTAGCAAGCTACAATTAATAAATATACAAGGACAAAATGGCCACTTTCATAGCTATGTAACCTAACAGACTAGTCTACAAGCCTCTATGAATACAATACTTGGTGGGATAGGGCCCCAACCTACCCATTAACTATAAACAGCAATAAGGCAAACCTCTGAGACTCTAGCGACCCCTGGAAGGGAAAGAGTCAACCAACCCGATGAAAGCTTGGCTATGCTACCCAACAGGCCTGTATGTTCATATCTCAGAACCTGCAGGCATGAATACAGTTCCCCCAGGAAATGGTGCATCAGTACCAAATAATGTACCGAGCATGTAAGGCAAACTAAAAAATGGAACTAAAATGTAAGGATTGAACAAAAGGTCAAGAGTAAAACAGAAGTACAGTAACTTACCTTCCTGCAATAAGATACCATCTAAAGCATATAGCAAACAATAACCTTACCTGTCCCCCATAAATTCGACAGGTACAAACAGCATACAATCGCCATAAGTCCTAATAGTCACAAACATTCACTAAATACCCATAATGACCCCCTGACCTAGTCCCCCATGATAATATGATCTGAAATGTCTGACTGTACATGTGTCATGAATAACTGTAATTCTGAGGCTCTGTGGTACCATATATGTGTTTCCCCGTAAGTATAGTCTACCCATCTTGTAGGTATGGTCTGCCTGGACCGAAGGCGCGATAATATAATATAACTTCTGCCAATAGGTACCGCCTTCTCTTCCTGTATATACGGTCTGCCTGGACCGAAGGAATGGTAATATAATGTAACTGCTGCCTCATAGGTACACCCTGCCAATCCCCTAGGTATGTATGCCCGGCCCGAAGGCACGTTAATTATAACAAGAATGTAGTATCCAAAAACTCTATAGTGTCAGTGTCTGCTGAGGCCAAAACAAGCTCATAGGCGGCAGCAAGACGATAAAAATAACACAATAATATCATGTAATCATAGATGACCTCAATATAATCATAACATGCTTCTCTAGGTTGCTGGGTAAGGAATAAAGTGTTTTTGATAGTCGCTATATCATGCTACGGAGCAAAGAAAAACACTATAAGGCCACAAGTAACAACCTTGTAAAGGATATAAAATCTTTTGCGTTAAAGGTCATGCCAGAAAGTGAAAAGGAAGCCTTAACATACCATTCAAATAAATCCCCAAAGGTGTCTCTATGAAACTCGACCAACCTATCATAATGCAATATTTGCTAGAATCAACAAAGCTGCTAGAATGAGCCATAGACAATTAATAAGGTGTTAATGTCACAGTCACGACCAGCCAAATCCCAAGCATAAAATAAGGCCAATAACAATAATAAATGGCAGCTAAATCCAACAACAATATGCTAACCACATCTCAAAGGAGCGACGAGCTCCCGAGGTGCTATTTGAAGGTGTACTTCATGTAATTCAATCCAGCAACCATCGTACATGACTCCAATAGGATTCACACCAATATACATTCCCTCAAACACCTTTAAACCATCAATATACAACAATAACAACCCAATTTAATATGACAAAGGGGCTTCCCGAAGCCACCGGATCCAAAATACCACTTTGTGGTGCAGAAATCCATAAAATGATACTAGAACATGGAATTGAGAAGGAGGTTCATAGGAGGAAGGTTACCTCGACAAAAATCTTTGAAATACCAATATAAACATGTTGTTAGAAGGACCCATCACGAGTTGTAACAATATACGACAAGAAAACATGACAAACAAGCTGATAACTATAAGTTCCTCCTTGGAATTGATTCTAAAGCTCAAATTAAGAACATGTCGAGGATTTACAACTCTTAGCATCCGATAATTGAATGCTAACAGTAGATAAATACAAAACCCATGATGTTATTCCTTGTAGTAACAACAAAATGAGCAAAAATCAATGGAAAAACTATACCAAAATGACGTGCTCGCGATGTTGAGCAATTTCCGTTAAACATCTGAGTTGAAAGCATAAGCATCCATAGCGAATCTCTAGGGTTTATATCTGATTTTCTATGGTTTTGGTCTGTTTTAATGAGTTCAAAATGAAGGAGAATGAGATTTATAAAGGCCAACTGACTTAGGGGCTAGGAGCCCACCTTCACGTGCCTGCTTGTGCAGTTTCACAAAAATGTGAATATCTCTCTATTTTGAAGTCGTATTGATGAGCGGTTTAGTGCATTGGAAACTAAACTCGTAGAACTTTGATTTAGTAGGTTTGAGGCCTTCTAAATCTTTATGTAGTATGAGAAAAGATTCGAGACATTTGACCCAATTTTTCAGACAATTTCTTAACAGAATTTACAATAAGTTTCCCCGACTTTTATTTTGTAACTTGCTTTACTTCAAAACATATCATACGACCACTATGCAATAAAAATACTTCATAAAATATCCTTTCTATATATTAAGAACTCTTAGTCTTACCCAAAAAGTACAAGTTAATCCAATATTCGAATGGGCGGGGAGTTGCATCCTCCCCCCTTAGGGACATTCATCCTCGAATGAAGATAATGTACATGGCATCACTGGAAATATCACAAGAACTTATAAAGGACCAAAGCAACGTACCTCAAGTACTCAATGTGGGTCTACTATCTATTTGTTCTGAACATCATCAGAAGGAGTGAACAAGTGGGGATGTTTCAACTTTATGCCCTTTTTAGCTTTCCACGTCATCTCCTTGATATTTTGGGTCCTCCGTAATACCTTTACTGAAGCTATATCCTTATTCCATAATTTCTTAATTTAGCGGTCTACTATGGCTACAAAGACTTCTTCATAAGATAGTTCTTCATTAATCTGAACATCTATCGTTAGTATTATGTGTTTAATCTCTGATTCACTTCTGTAACATAGAAACATTAAACACTAGGTGTACTGCCTCTCACTCTGAATGCAACTCTAGCTGGTTATCAACTTTGTATATCCCTCACACAATACAGTAAGGTCTAATATATCGAGATCTCAACTTGCCCTTCATGCCAAATCGCATAATGCTCTTCATTGGCAAAACCTTCAAAAGACTTAATTTTCAATGTTGATCTTTAAGTCCTGTTTCCTAACATCTCAATATAAATTCTCGAGGCTCTGAGCTATCAAAAATTTCTCTCTGATCAGCTTAACCTTTTTTCCATGGCCTGCTGCACTATGTGAAGTTCAAGTAACCCTAACTCATGAACCTCAACCTAACCAAGAGAGGGTCAGCATTTTTGCTCATATAAGACTTGTATTGTGCCATACCAATGCTTCAATGACTTCTGTTATAATAAGCAAACTCAATAAGTTTATCGTGCCCCAAACTCGGGGGGCGCAACTTGAACCTAATGCCAAAACTTATGCCAAAGCCAACCCTGCTAACTATTTGCCAATGGCTCATAGAAGCCACGCATATTCAAGAAAACAAATAACTATATCTCAGTTTAAAAATCAGCCCTCGACCGGCAAGGCCCCTATCAATAGCTTTAGAAAAAAATAGCTACTCCCAATAATTCATATAAAGCAATAAGCAGGTAGCACATAAGTCTTGTTTGGTCCATCAAGGCCTCCATGATATCTAGGAAAGAATAAATGCTATGCGGGTCATCAAGGCCACCATGATCTCTATATAAAAACTAAAAATGTGTATACATAATGTAAACTAGTCCAATGAGCCGCTAAACTATCAACACAATAATAAGTGGTCCCAACTGGCTAGCAAGCTACAACTAATAAACATACAAGGCCAAAATGGCCACCGTCATAGCTATGTAACCCAACAAACTAGTTTGCAAGCCATTATGAATATAATACTTGGTGGGATAGGACCCCAACCTACCCAATAACTATAAACAAGAAAAAGGAAAACCTTTGAGACTCTAGCGACCCCTTGAAGGGAAGGAGTAAACCAACCCGCTCAAAGCTCAGCTATGCTACCCGACAAGTCTATATGGTCATCGCTCAGAATCTACAGGCATAAATGCAGTGCCCCCAGGCAATAGGGCGTTAGTAAGAAATATTGTACTGAGCATGTAAGGCAAACAGAAAACTGAAACCTAAGTGTAAGGACTGAACAAAAGGGTAGGAGTAAGACATAAGTACAGTAACTTACCTTCCTGCAATAAGATACTATCTAAAGCACATAGGAAACAATAACCTTACATGGCCCCCATAAGCCCAGAAAGTACAAACAACATACAATCGCCATATGTCCTAATAGGCGCAAACAGTCACTAAATACCCATACTGACCCCCTTACCTGGACCCCAATGATAATCTGATCTAGACACTCTGACCGTACATGTGAAGTGAATCACTGTTATTCTGAGCTCTATGGTACAATGTATGTGTTGCCCCGTAGGTACAGCCTACCTGTCCCATAGGTACAGTCTGCCCGGCTCAAAGGCACTGTAATATAATATAACTGTTGCCCCATAGGTACATCCTGCCCGTCCCATAGGTACATTCTACCCAGCCTAAAGGTGCAGTAATATAATGTAATTGTTGCCCCATAGGTACGGCCTGCCTCTCTTGTAGGTACGATCTGCCCAGCCCAAAGGCACGGTAATAGAAACCAGAATATAGGCTCTAAAACCCTGCAGTGTCAGTGTCTGCTGAGTCCAAATCAAGCTCGTAGACAGAAGAAAGATGGTAAAAACAACACAATAATATCATGTAATCATAGGTGATCCCAATATAATCATAACATGCTTATCTAGGCTGCTGGGTAAGGAATATAGTGTTGTTGATAGTCGCTATATCATGTTGTAGAGCAAAGCTCAATACTATAAGGCCACAAGTCGAATAACGACGTTATAACGGATATAAAAGCTTTCTCCTTAAAGGTCATGCTAGAAAGTGAAAAGGAAGCCTTAACATACCTTTCAAATAAATCCCCAAAGGTGTCTCTATGAAACTCGACTAACCTATCATAATGCAACAATTGCTAGAATCAACAGAGCTGCGAGAATGAGCCATAGACAAATAATAAGGTATTAATTTCACAGTCGCGACCAGCCAAATCTAAATCATAAAATGAGGCCAATAATAATAATAAATGGCATCTAAATCCAACAACAATATGCTAACCACATCTCAAAGGAGTGATGAGCTCCCAAGGCAATATTTGAAGGCGTACTTAATGTCATTCAATCCAACAACCATGGTATGTGACTCCAAAATGAATCACACCAATCCCCAATCCCTCCAACACCTTAACACCATCAATATAAAACAATAACAACCCAATTTAATATGACAAAGGGGCTTCCTGGAGCCACGCATCCCAAATACCACTTTGTGGTGCAAAAATCTATAAAATGATACTATAACATAGAATTGCGAAGGAGGGTCATAAGAGGAAGGCTACCTCGACAAAAAGCTTTGAAATACCAAACTAAACATGCTGTTAGAAGGACCTATCACTAGCTCTAACAATATAAGGCAAGAAAATATGACAAACAAGCTAATAACCATAAGTTCCTCCTTGGAATTGATTCTAATGCTCAAATTAAGAAAATGACGAGGATTTAGAACTCTTACCATCCGATAATTGGATGCTAACAATAGAGAAATACAAAACCCATGAGCTTCTTCCTTGTAGTAACAACAAACGGAGTGAAAATTGATTGGAAAACTTTACCAAAATGATGAGCTCGCGATGTAGAGCAATTTCCGTTAAACTTCTTAGTTGAAAGCATAAACATCCATGGAGAATCTCTAGGGTTTATATATAATTTTATATGGGTTTTGCTCTATTTTAATGAGTTCAAAAAGAAGGAAAATGAGATTTATAAAGGCCAACTGACATAGGGTCTAGGGGCCCACCTTCATGTGCATGCTTGCATAGTTTCACGAAAATGCGAATATCTATCTATTCTGAAACCCTGTAGTGTCAGTGTCTGCTGAGGCCAAATCAAGCTCGTAGACGGAAGCAAGACGATAAAAATAACACAATAATATCATGTAATCATAGGTGACCACTATATAATCATAACATGTTTGTCCAGGCTACTGGGTAAGGAATAGAGTGTTGCTGATAGTCACTATATCATGTTGTGGAGAAAAGCTCAATACTATAAGGCCACAAGTCAAATAACGACGTTATAAAGGCTGTAAAAGCTTTGACCTTAAAGGTCATGCCAGAAAGTGAAACGAAAGCCTTAACATAACTTTAAACTTAAGCCTTAAAGGTGGTTCTATAAAACTCGACCAACCTATCATAATGCAACAATTGCTAGAATCAATAGAGCTGTGAGAATGAGCCATAGATAATTAATAAGGTGTGAATATCACACTCACGACCATCAAACTTCAAAGCATAAAATGAGGCCAATAACAATAATAAATGGTAGCTAAATCCAACAATAATATGCTAACCACATCTCAAAGGAGCGACGAGCTCCCAAGGCACTATTTGAAGGTGTACTTCATGTCGTTCAATCCAACAACCATTGTACGTGAATCCAATAAGAATCAAACCAATTCCCAGTCCCTCCAACACCTGAACACCATCAATATAAAACAATAACAACCACATTTAATATGACAAAGGGGCTTCCCGGAGCCACGGATCCAAAATACCACTTTGTGGTGCAGAAATCCATAAAATGATAATAGAAATATGGAATTGCGATGGAGGGTCATAGGAGGAAGTTTACCTCGACAAAAGGCCTTGAAATCCCAAGATAATGATGTTATTAGAAGGACCCATCATGAGCTGTAACAATATATGGCAAGAAAACATGACAAACAAACCGATAACCATAAGTTCCTCCTTGGAATTGATTCTAAAGCTCACACTAAGAACATGTCAAGGTTTTGTAACTCTTACCTTCCGATAATTGGATGCTAAGAGTATATAAATACAAAACCCATGAGCTTCTTCTTTGCAGTAACAACAAATGGAGCAAAAATCAATGGAAAAACTATACCAAAATGACGAGCTGGCAATGTAGAGCAATTTCCATTAAACTTCTGAGTTGAAAGCATAAACATCCATGGAGAATCCCTAAGGTTTATATCTGATTATCTATGGTTTTTGGTCTGTTTTAATGAGTTCAAAACGAAGGAGAATGAGGTTTATACAGGCCAATCGACTTAGGGGATAGGTGCCCACCTTCACGTGCCTGCTTGTGCAGTTTCACAAAAATGTGAATATTTCTCTATTCTAAAGTCGTATGGATGAGCAGTTTAGTGCGTCAGAAACTAGACTTGATAGACCTTCGATTTAGTGGGTTTGAGACCTTTTAACTCTTTATGAATTAGTATAAAATCTTCGAGGCATTTGACCCAACTTTTTAGAGAATTTCTTAACAGAATTTACAATAACTTTCCCCGACTTTTATTTTGCAACTTGTTTGTCTTCAGAACTTAACATACGACCACTGTGAAATCAAAATACTTCATAAAACATCCTTCCTCCATATTAATAACTCTTAGTCTTACCCCAAAAGTATGAGTTAATCCAACATTTGAACGGGCGGGGTGTTACATTTTCGATCCAGACTAGGGCCTACGAGCTTAGAGTGCTGGATGAGGGGTATAAGGGAAAGTAGAGGTATATGGGGGAAGCCTTTCATGGGTTCTACCTACTGGTCCTATGGGCACCGGAGGAGGTGCATATGGTACCACTGGCACTTTATATCATATCATGCATTGTTTGCATGGTTCCACCCTTTTATGCTATTGGAAGAGTGTACGCTCCGGTAGTATGGGATGCCGGAAGGTTTGTTTTCACTTGTATGTATTCCTTGGGTCTATGGGTGACTGTTGGGATTGTAGATAGACTAGTTTTACTCATTCATATTGTAGTTACTTATTGGTTTACTATTATATCATCCTTACATTGTGGATTGTGTTTTTAGCATGCTCATGTTTCGTTGCCTTTCTTTCCTTCCCGTTATTTGAGGTAACCGGTACACTGTCCTGTTCGTTAAACTTTTTGTAGATATTTTTGTTGAAAGGATCCAGGTACGTTCTCTACCCTTTCACATGTGTTCTATGATATATCCTCTATGGCTAGCATAGCTTACTTGTATTCTTTTATGCCTTTTTCCTGTTGATAGCTTCCATGTGCTTTCCTCTGTTTGCTTCTGTGACTTCTTCTTTCTTATCTGATATTTACTTCTTTTATATTTTATATATGCTCAGTCGGCCTATGATGCCTAGTGGGTACACGTTACTTTATAATTGGTGCTCATACTATAGTTCTGTATCTTTCTGGTGAAGATCATAGTGTGGGCCATCACTATTTATGCACGGACTCGTGCAAATCATGACATCCGAGACATAGGGTGAGCTCCTGGAAACTGAAGCTTATCTATATCTCTTCTTTTGGCAGTAGAATCTTTTGTATATTCAGAGGCACTTGTATATTTTACTTTCGCAATCTCTTGTACTATGTATATTTATTAGTTGCTCATGTACTTTTGATACCAGGTCGTGGGATTATGTGGTTCCTATATTGATATATCTAGCTTGCTTCCTTCATCTTTGTTTCCCTTATCTTGCTTCTGCTTATTATGCTTCTTATGCGTGCTAACTTAGCTAGTAGCCCATTACTAACCATTCTGGACTACGAGGATTGGTTAGCCTACAGGGGGTTATAGGTACCATCATGACCTGAGAAATCGGGTCGTGACAACATAATAATAAATCCAAATTTATTAATGGAAATAGTCAAAAAATTTAACAAAATATAAGTGCGGAAATATTTCAACTATCTGTTACAATCCCCAAGACCTGAAAGTCATCATACAAGAACTCTAATTCCAAAACTATGTCTAAGATATCCAAAACTAAACAGAATAAGAAAAGTCCCTTTGTTTGAAAAAGGGACAAGAACCAATACGAAGATCTATGGCAGCCTGAAGATGTAGTGCTCACCCTTGGATCGAATCAACTATCATGCTAGAGAAGAGGTCGAGTCTAAGCCTCTGGAACACCATCTGCACTCATGAAAAGAAGTGCAGGAGTAGCATCAGTACAACCACTATGTACTGGTATGTATCATAGGCTGACTCAATATAGTAACAAATATATGTTAGGAACAAAAAATATGTAGCAAGTATAACAACAAATAATCAACTAAGACAGTCAAGTAGTTACTTCAGAAAAATGAATCACCCAAGTCCAGTTATATCAATATCTATGAGTAAATGACATATAAGGTACCACAACACACATATAAGTGTCAACCAATCAAGACCTATAAGTCATCCCAACAGACATATGATTGTCAAATCAGAAAGGCATGTAAAATCACCACAACATACATATAAAGTTATCTCAGAACTATGCACTTATAAGCAATCACATCTCACAACATGGATCTTGTCAATGCCGATATTCAGCCACTACAATAATCTCTCATTTGTACACAAATGGTAAACGGTCTTATTTATGTCCAATGAGTTATGACCTGCAGGGGACACACTAGGGTCCATGTACCTGCTAGAACCATTTCCCATCAACACAATAACACACGCCGAGCCATTACCTATTGGCACAATAACAACCGCAACTACAATTTTCCATCGGCACCATAATATTATGAATTTCATGAATAACTCAATGTCACTTTCATCCATGGAGGTCCCAGACCCCATACTAAAACTCAGTATCAGAACATATATCAAGATAGAGACCCAGTCTCGATATCAAGATAGAGACCCAGTCTCGAATATGCATGCCCAGACCCTGTCCAGGACTAAAAATAGTAGGGAAACATCTCAAAAACCCCTCCAAGGGTGCCCGGGCGTAGCCGGGTCTAAACAGTAAAAAGTCATCTCAGGTGCTCGGTCCGACCGAGGCTAAAAATCATCTCAAGTAACAAGAAAACTCAACTAGCACCCCGGCCCTGCCGAGTCTAGCGATAATCGTAAAACTGATGATTTTAAACATAATTTTACTTTCTTGCCCAAAAATCTCCACAAGTGAAATCAACCATTTCCAAATCATTTCCATCAAAAACGGGCCCCCCGGGCCATGCAAGGTTTAGAAAAAACAGTGCCAGTAGGCCTGAAGCCAAAACCATAGTAAAACATGGATAAAACCTCTTTATATGCATGGAAATGGTATGATCACACACAATAGCTGCCCCGCAGCTCACAATCAAACCTATCGACCCTGCACAGGCCCACAGCTACTCAGCAAGCATAACCAGCCTAGAAGGATAATCTATTGGCCGGACTCGGCGGACATTCCCAAAATCCCACCTTCTATGTTCGAGAGTCAACAAGGCCTCACAGGACCACAAGGGTAAATAAAATTATAACGGCAATACTACAAAACAACGGAGGAACAAAAGTAGAGCGGACATGAATAAAGCCTGGTCGATGGGGGTCGTGGTACCAACCTAATAAACCAACCCAAGGATGCCCATTAATACAATTTTATTTTATATATACGGAGTCTAGGGAAAATAAACCGTAACCTACCTGTCGTCCGACGACAAGCTGCTGGAACAACGATGTCCAAGCTCGAACCACTCCAAGAAAATCAAAAACTAAATCGGAATCGTATTCGGATTTGGGACGGAATAACTTGACGTAAATAATTGATTTTCTACAATCAATTTAATATAACTATAACATTAAATTGGTTCCACCAATTCCCTTCTTTGTACGTATGAATGTATATGGAGCAGTTAACAAACTTTACACATGGTAATGAATGAGATTTTAGTGTTCACCCAAATGAAAATAACAACAAAATGAAGGAAAAGTGATCATTAATCCCTTACTGCCACTTATGTAATATGCTGCCACCATGCTGATAGTGCTTGCTGGCCACTCCCTCCACCTACACGTGGAGTGGAGGTGGCAATTGCAAGGTAACAAAATAATATTTTCGTCCCGTTATTTATATATTCGGGTATTGCATAAATTCGTGGTAAAATAAATATAATACTTTAAATATACCATAATTCATAAAAAATTATTTCAAACAAAACCTACTATATTATAGTAATAACTTTCAACATAGCTAAATTTACTATCTCCGTTAAAATATTACGGAGTATAAAAACCTTATAAAATAAATACGTATACACTTATATCGTATCAAATATATTTTTCATAAACCTTTAAAAGATTTTGAAAAGGCAATAATAATATATTTTTTACCAATTTCAACTTTTAAATAACGTATTTTCAAATACACGCACGAGGCTAATAAAATTCTCCAGTTTAGGCTCGTAATACCAACGCACGATTTTGATACTCAAGAATTCTCTCGGGATCCTCCCTTATATTTTATCACTGTTTCGGAACTGAAATGGCATTTTAAAACGTGAAGTCGAGGCTTAAATCGAGTTTAACCCGACCCGGTTCGCGACCCGGTTACGCAACCCATTTTCTGCCAGACAGTCCGCGGTAAAACAGTCATAACTCTTTACTCCGAGATCGGTTGGACGTGAGGTTTTGTGCGTTGGAAACTAGACTCGTAGACCTTCGATTTGGTTTTCGGGGGACTTCTAACTCTTTATATATTGGGAGAAAAGCCCCGAGACATTTGACCCAAAGTTCAGGAAATTTGTTAACGAACTTACGATAACTTTTGTCGATTTGCTTGACTCCAAACTTAAACGTGGAAATGACCGGAAGGGTCATTACATCATCCACTACTAAAAAGGGCTTTCGTCCTCGAAAGTCAAGGTCAAGGGGGTACCTGAAGGCTGAAATAGCTGCGGATACTGATCCCGCATATCTGTCTCGGTCTCCCAGGTAGCCTCCTCGTCTGGACGGTGCCTCCACTGAACCTTAACAACCGGGATCTCTCGAGACCTCAATCTCCTGACATCTCTGGCCAAAATAGCTGCCGGTTCCTCAACAAAGGCTAAATCCTCACCCAACTGAACTGAATCCCACTGCAACACATGAGACTCATCTGGTACATACCGACGCAGCATCGAAACATGAAATACAGGATGTATAGCTGAAAACATCGGAGGTAAGGCTAACTGATAGGCAACGCTACCAACCTTCTGCAGAATCTCAAACGGCCCAATGTACCTGGGGCTAAGCTTGCCCCGTCTACCAAATCTCATCACGCCCTTCATGTGCGATACACGGAGAAACACCAAGTCACCGACACTAAACTCTAAGGCGCGAAGCCTATGATCAGCATAACTCTTCTGCCTGCTCTGAGCTGCCCGAAGTCTTTCCTGAATCACTCGGACTCGGTCTAAGGAGTCTCGAAGCAAATCTGTGCTCTGTGGCCCAGCACTAAAACCATCAAACCAACCTACCGGTGATCTGCAACGCCTGCCATACAAAGCCTCAAAAGGTGCCATGCCGAAACTCGAATGGAAGCTGTTATTATAAGCAAACTCTGCCAAGGGAACAAACTGATCCCAAGAACCTCCAAAGTCAAGAACACAGGCTCGAAGCATGTCCTCTAAAATCTGAATGGTCCTCTCGGACTGGCCATCTGTCTGAGGGTGGAAAGCGGTACTAAGATGAACCTCTGTACCCAAATCTCGCTGAATAGCCCTCCAGAACTGAGATGTGAACTGAGTGCCGCGGTCTGAAATAATAGAAGCTGGGACCCCATGCAACCGAACAATCTCACGAAGGTAGATCTGAGCTAACCTCTCTGCGCCATAAGAAGTTTGAACCGGCAAGAAATGTGCTGACTTAGTCAGCCTATCAACAATCACCCATATGGAATCAAACCCATGAGAAGTACGAGGCAAACCAACAATGAAGTCCATAGTAATCCCTTCCCACTTCCACTCAGGAATGGGAAGTCGCTGCATCAAACCACCAGGTCTCATGTGCTCGAACTTAACCTGCTGACAGTCAAGCACCGAGATACAAACTCCGCTATACCCGCTTCATACCACTCCACCAGATAAAGCTGTCTCAAGTCTCTATACATCTTCGCTGTACCAGGGTGAATGGAATATCTAGTACAATGTGCCTCACGAAGTATCAACTGAACCAAATCACTCACCCTCGGAACACAAAGGCGACTATCATACCTCAGAACCCCATCTGAATCTAGAGTAGCCCGACTGGTCTCACCCTGAACAACCCGATCACGAAGGTCACACAACTGCTGATCCTCAAACTGACGGCTCTGAATCTGATCGACCAAAGTAGAACGAACCTCAACACTGGCAAGAACTCTGCTAGGATCCGACAAGTCAAGCCTAACCAAACGGTTAGCCAAGGACTGGATGTCCAAGGCCAACGGCCGCTCTGAAAATGAAAGAGAAGCTAGGCTACCCATACTCACTGTCTTCCAGCTCAAGGCATCCGCTACCACGTTTGCCTTGCCCGGATGATACAGAATAGTAAAGTCATAGTCCTTCAGTAACTCGACCCATCTCCTCTGTCTCGAGTTCAACTCCCGCTGACTCGTGATATACTGAAGACTACGGGTGATCGGTGAGCAATATCACGAGTGAACTTCATATAAGTAAGTGGCCTCCAGATCTTGAGCGCGAAAACTACCGCCGCCAACTCTAAGTCATGAGTGGGGTAGTTGCGCTCGTGAACCTTCAGCTGCCTCGACGCATATGCTATTACTCGACCCTGCTGCATCAACACACAACCAAGACCAACCCCAGAAGCATCACAATACACGGAGAAGCTCTGACCCTCAACCGGCAAAGTCAAAACTGGAGCTGAAGTCAATAAGGCCTTAAGCCTCTGGAAGCTATCCTCACACTGATCCGACCACTGAAATGGGACATCCTTCCTAGTCAGCATAGTCAAGGGTGCTGCTATGGAAGAAAATCCCTCAACGAACCGTCTGTAGTAACCTGCTAACCCAATAAAGCTGCGAACCTCAGTAACAGTAGTAGGTCTAGGCCACTCACAAACCGCTGAAATCTTTCCCGGATCAACCCTAATCCCATCCTTAGACACCACGTGCCCTAGGAATGCAACTGACTCAAGCCAAAACTCACACTTTGAGAACTTGGCATAAAGCCGATGATCTCTCAAAGTCTGGAGTATAACCCTCAAGTGCTGCTCATGCTCATCTCTACTACGCGAGTATACCAAGATGTCGTCTATAAAAACTATCACAAATGAGTCCAAATACGGGCCAAGAACCCTGTGCATCAAATTCATAAAAGCTGCGGGGGCATTAGTCAACCCAAAAGACATCACCAGGAACTCATAATGGCCATAACGTGTCCTGAATGCTGTCTTAGGGATGTCCTCCGCCCTAATCCTCAACTGATGGTAGCCAGACCTCAAATCAATCTTCGAAAACACAACTGAACCCTGAAGCTGGTCAAACAAATCATCAATCCTCGGCAACGGATACCTATTCTTCACTGTCACCCTATTCAGCTGCCGATAATCAATACACATGCGCATCGACCCATCCTTCTTCTTCACGAAGAGAACAGGAGCACCCCAGGTGACACACTAGGTCTAATAAACCCCTTAGCTAATAGATCCTGGAGCTGCTCCTTAAGCTCCCTCAACTCAGCAGGAGGCCATGCGGTAAGGAGGAATAGAAATGGGCCTAGTACCCGGCTCCAACTCAATAGCAAAATCAATATCTCTCTCAGGTGGAAGGCCTGGCAGGTCGGTAGGAAATACATCGAGGAAGTCTCTAACCACAGGAACAGACTCAGGAGAAGTGGGGTCAGCACTAACATCTCGGACATATGCTAGATAAGCTAAACACCCACGAGAAATCAACTTCCTAGCTCGAAGACAAGAGATGATCCCAGATGGTGCATGGCTAACAGAACCCTGCCACACAACCGGGGATACACCGGGCACAGCTATGGTAATGGTCTTGGCATAACAATCCAAAACCACACGGTGAGGGGATAACCAGTCCATGCCCAGTATCACATCAAAATCTAGCATATCAAGAACCATCAAATCACCCCAAGTCTCTGAATCACCAATAGATAGCATACAAGATCTCACAATCCGATCCACTACTAAAGAATCTCCTACTGGGGTCGAAACAGAAACAGGAACAGATAATGGCTCACTAGCCAACCCAACAAGGCACAAAGTAGGCAGATACATATGAACAAGTGGATCCAGGATCAAATAAAGCCATAGCAGACTGATGGCACACAGAAATCGTACCTGTAATCACAGCATCTGAGGCCTCTGCCTCTGGTCTCCTAGGGACCGCATAAAACTGACGACGACCTCCACCTGCCCGACCGCCATCCCTACCACCTGCTCTACCGCGTGGTGCACCACCTCTAATCTGACGACCACCCCCTCTAGCTGGGGGCTGAACTGCTCGTAAAGGCTCGGCTAACTGAACTACACCCTGCTGAGGGCAATCTTTAGCAAAATGACCCATCGCACCACAAGTAAAACAAGCCCCTGACGGCCTGCTCAGTTGGGATGAACCAGCAGATCCCGTATGACCACCACGACCTGATGCCCCAGAAACTGTACCCCTCGAAGACTGGCCGCCATAGCCCTGATGGCTGCTCTGACCCTGCTCGAACTGGGTACTACCGAAAGTCTGAAGAGAAGCCTGAACCGGTCGGCTGGACTGACCCTGGTACTGCTGTGGCTGATAACTCCGACTCCACTGGCCAGGACCTCTACCGCCATATCTGGAACCAATATAGACACCCTGATGTCGAGGCCTCTTATCCCTGGACCCCTGATCATGTCGCTGTAAGTCCTCCACGGTGCGCGCATAATTTACAATAGCCTGGAATGACCGACCACTAGTAATCAATATCTCAGCTGACTGCCTGATCTCTGGCCTCAAACCCCATACAAATCTGCGAATCCTATCAGCCTCAGTAGGAATGATCATAGCTCCGAACGGTGCTAGCTGATGAAAACGGGTCTCATACTCCGAGATAGTCGTAGACCCCTGTTCAAGGTGAGTAAACTGCTCCCTGCGACGCTCACGATCACTCTGTGGTAGAAACTTGGCCATAAAGGCCTCATAAAACTCAGACCAGGTCAAAGGAGGTGACGACAGTAGTCTACAAGCAACCTGAGCCCTCCACCATAACTTCGCTGGGCCCTCCAACTGGTAGGTAGTATAACCAACCCCGTGAGTCTCCAACAAACCCAGATGATGCAACATCTCCTCACAGGTGGTAATGAAGTCATGTGGATCCTGTCCAGAAGTACCCGCAAATCTCGGAGGTGCTAACCTCAAAAATCTGCCCAACGCCTTCTGCTCTGTCTCTGTCATAACTGGGCGAGGAGCAAGAGGCTGTGCAACAGATGGAACCGGAATGACCTCCGCACGGGGAGCCATAGTAGCCGGCTGCGCTCCTGAGCTCTGTGCACCCAGGGCTGCCCCTGAGCGGATGTCTGTGCTACTCGGAAGGCCGCTCTCCAATCACACCAAAGCAGGTAATAGTAATCACCGAATATCTGGAGACTGAGTGCGGCTGGAGGCTGCACCATAAGTGGGCACTGGAGCTGGTACATCGAGCTGGCGCTGGTAGTGTACTCGAGCTAGCGTGGAGCTGGCGCTGGAGCTGGTGGTACCTGGGCTGCCCCCTGAACCACATGCTGCTCGGGCTCTATCTCCACGCTAGCAGCTCTAGCAGGTGCCACTGTTCGAGGGCGTCCTCGACCCCTAGCTGGAGTGGGAGGCTCATCTTCGCGTGATGCCGATGATCTCGTACAAACAATCTGCGGAAGAATGAAGTAGAACAAATGAGATCTCTAGAAAATTCAAGGGTAGTACGCACGACACAGAAGCAATGAAAGAGTCAAATTTCCTAAAATGCCACTGTAGCCTCCAAAAGATTGAGTACGGACGTCTCCGCCCCGATCCGCAGGACTCTACTAGACATTGGCTCCTATACCGATGACACCGGTGAACCTGGCTCTGATACCAAGTTGTCACGACTCAATTTCTCGGTCATGATGGCACCTACAACCCCCGATAGGTGAACCAATCCCCGTAGCCCAGAACAGTTAGTAATGGGCTACTATCTAACAAGTAAGGGAACAAGACGAATAAAATAGATAACAGGGATATAAATATATACATATGCGGAAACTAAACCAAACCCCAAGACCTGGTATCATAGTACCGAGCCAAACTACATACATGGAGTACAAATAACCCAAAACTATATATACAGATGTCTCTGAATGGTAATAGAGTACATGAAGCAAAAGATAAACTAAAGCTAAGCTCCGATCGCCAAGAGCTCACCCTCAGCCTGAAGTAGTCTTCAACAGATCTCCAAGCACGAATCACAGCGGTCTAACGGCGATAGCCCACGCTAGGATCTGCACCCAAAGATGCAGGGGGTAGGGGTGAGCACCAAATGTGAAGCATAAGGTACCCAGTAGGTATCATAGGCCGACTGGGCACATATAAGATAAAAGTGCAGTAATAGACAGAATAGAAGCAAGTAGTCGCAGAAATCAACGAAAGGTACACAGGAAACTAGCCCAGAGGGAAATCAACAGAACCACAGATGAGGCTAGTAAGCAGAATATACACACCAAAGGCACAGGTGAAAGTAAGAAATAACGCACCTGGGATCCTTGCAACAACAGTGTATACAAAATAAGTTTACGGAATGGACGGTATACCGGTAACCTCAAGTGTAAGAAGAAGAGAGGGAGAGTAATAATAGGCATGCTCAGAGACATGAATCAAACTCAACTAATCACACCAATTTCATACTTATCCATAATAGAGAACAATTCTATAAGTAAAAAGCAAAAGTCTACCTACAGTCCCTCGGCCGCCCATACAACCGAGGAACACAAACAAGTGAAAACAAACCCTCCGGCATCCCATACTACCGGAGCGTACAATCAGCAAATAGCAAACAAGGGTGGAACCTCGAACCATGAATGATATGATGCATGAATATCTCAAGTGCTCTAGTATCTCTGTATGTACCTCCTCCGGCGCCGATCCGGCCCAGCAGGTAGGTTCCATGGAAGGACTCTGCCCGTATACCTCTACTCCCCCGTATACCCCTCTTCCAGCACACGCAGCCCGTAGCCCCTGGCCCGGATAGAAAGGTCCATGGAGGTCCCAGACCCCATACTAAATCTCAGTATCAGAACATGTATCAAGATAGAGACCCAGTCTCGATATCAAGATAGAGACCCAGTCTCGAATATGCATGCCCAGACCCTGTCCATGACTAAAAATAGTAGGAAAATATCTCAAAAACCCCTCCAAGGGTGCCCGGGCGTAGCCGGGTCTAAACAGTAAAAAGTCATCTCAGGTGCTCGGTCCAACCGAGGCTAAAAATCATCTCAAGTAGTAAGAAAACTCAACCAGCACTCCGGCCCTGCCGAGTCTAGCGATAGTCGTAAAACTGATGATTTTAAACATAATTTTACTTTCTTGCCCAAAAATCTCCACAAGTGAAATCAACCATTTCCAAATCATTTCCATCAAAAATGGGCCCCCCGGGCCATGCAAGGTTTAGAAACAGTGCCAGTAGGCCCGAAGCCAAAACCACAGTAAAACATGGATAAAACCTCTTTATATGCATGGAAATGGTATGATCACACACAATAGCTGCCCCGCAGCTCACAATCAACCTATCGACCCTGCACAGGCCCACAGCTACTCAGCAAGCATAACCAGCCTAGAAGGATAATTCTATGTCCGGGACTCGCGGACATTCCCAAAAATCCCACCTTCTATGTTCCAGAGTCAACAAGGCCTCACAAGACCACAAGGGTAAATAAAATATATCCGCAAATACTACAAGCAACGGAGGAATAAAAATAGGCGGACATGAATAAAGCGGTCAAGGTCTGTGGTACCAACCTAATAAACCAACCCAAGGATGCCCATTAATACAATTTTATTTTATATATACGGAGTCTAGGGAAAATAAACCGTAACCTACCTGTCGTCCGACGACAAGCTGCTGGAATAACGATGTCCAAGCTCGAACCACTCCGAGAAAATCCAAAACTAAATCGGAATCGGATTCAGATTTGGGACGGAATAACTTAACGTAGATAATTGATTTTCCTTTCAGAAATTGAATAATTAACACAAAGTTTTCCTCTCACAATACTCCTTACGTAACAAATGTGATGTACAGTAGTATGCAAATTATGCAATTCTTAATTACATATGTAAATCACATATGAGTTAGGCAGCAAATCATTTCCATGTTGAGATGCTGCCACCTTTCACACTTGGTAAGTGTTGGGTTAGCCCTCCACTTCCACGTGGAAGTGGAGGTGGCAACCAACTCGACCCGTTAAGTATATATTCGGGTATTGCGTAAATTCATGGTAAAATAAATATAATACTTTAAATATACCATAATTGATAGAAAATTATTTCCAATAAAACCTACTATATTATAATAATAAATTTTAACATAATTAAATTTACTATCTCCGTTAAAATATTACGGAGTATAAAAACCTTATAAAATAAATACATATATACTTATAATGTATCTAATATATTTTTCATAAACCTTTAAAATATTTTGAAAAGGCAATAATAATATAATTTGTACCAAATTCAACTTTTAAATAACGTATTTTCAAATACACGCACGATACTTATAAAGTTCTTAAGTTTAGGCTCGTAATTCGCCTACGCACGATTTCGACATTCAAGAATTATCTCGGGATCCTCCCTTATATTTTATCACTGTTTTGGAACTGAAATGGCATTTTAAAACGTAACGTCGAGGCTTAAATCGCGTTTAACCCGACCCGGTTCGCGACCCGGTTCGCAACCCGTTTTCTGCCAGACAGTCCGCGGTAAAACAGTCATAACTCTTTACTCCGAGATCCGTTGGACGTGAGGTTTTGTGCGTTGGAAACTAGACTCGTAGACCTTCGATTTGGTATCTTGGGGGACTTCTAACTCTTTATATATTGGGAGAAAAGCCCTGATACATTTGACCCAAAGTTCAGAAAATTTGTTAAAGGTCTTACGCTATCTTTTGTCGATTTGCTTGACTTCAAAACTTAAACGTGGGAATGACCGGAAGGGTCATTACAACCAAAAGCATAATATAATATAACAACTCGGCCTACACCAAGACCAAACTCACAATATAATTACCCGGTCTACACCAAGACCAAACTTACAATATAATTACCCGGCTTACACCAAGACCAAAAGCATAATATAATATAATAACCTGGCCTACACCAAGACCAAACTCATAATATAATTATTCGGCCTACACCAAGACTAAAAGTACAATATGATATAACAATCCAGCCTAAACCAAGACCACAAGTAATATCATAATTTATAAACACAGTCCGGTCCACTCATAGAACCGACACCAATCACACAATGCGACAATATCAATGAAATGATGCAGTAAAGTAAACCCGTACCAGGTGCGGTACTCGAGCCAACCATTAGTATCTCGTACCAGGCATGGTACCCGAGCTAACAATTTATTATACCTGTACCAGGCGTGGTACCCGTGCCAACCGTTAGTATACCTGTACCAGGCGTGGTACCCGTGCCAACCGTTAGTATACCTGTACCAAGCGTGGTACCCGAGCCAACCATTTGTTATACCTGTACCAGGCATGGTACCCGTGCCAACCATTAGTATACCCATACCAGGAGTGGTACCCGAGCCAACTGAATGTCAATAATCCACAGTCAAGTAATGAACAAACAACTTGTAAACCAACAAGCAACACACCATTAAATTCACAGACTGTAAAAGAGGACCCCTAGACATTCTACACAATTCCTCTAAGTCATGCAATTCATACAAACACTTAGATAAGAGTACAACATATACAACATTCACAGGAATCGTAAGCCATCACCTACCCCATTCCGGGTACACTATGAACCGTCAAAATCCCATCCAAAGACTAACTCCGGTTCTCCCCTTTAAACATGCAGTTAATTACATTTATTCCTAACCCTCTCCCTAGGACTAAATACAACCTGGGAAAACCCTTCCCAGCTTTAGAGCACAACCAAACAATTATCCTAATTATATCCATTAGTCCGGAACTTCTGTTCCTTACACATTTGTTAATTACTAACACTTTTCTGGTTCCCCGAACCTTTCGATATTCTAGTTTCCACATTTTATTAGCAAAATCACACAATTTAAGCAATGCCTAGAATATCACAACACCCTATTCCCCTTCTACCATATTCAAAGTAATCCAACAACTTCCTCCAGACTCCGTACCCGAAGGCCTAACCATGGATTCTCCCTTTCATTCTATACAATAATACGAAAAATGAAAGCGGTCAATCTACTCTTGGAAGAAACCTAGCCTACCTGGATGCCGAGCAGCTGTTCCATGCCCTTTCTGGCTCCGTGAAGGCATTCCCTAATGATTCTGCAGGCCCAAATCCATGGTTTCATGTCCCTTTTTGCTGGAATCCCTCCTCCCCATGGCTCCCAAGCTTTGGAGCAGCCTAGAAGGGTTTTTGGAGCAACCCTCGTCTATTTTTGACTAAAGAAGGGAGAATGGGATTATAAAACCCATTTCTGGGCTTTCTGGTTCCATCATTCCGCTATAGAGACTGGCCAACCGCTATAGCGACCTAAATTTCGCTACAGCGGACTCAAATTTTCAACACTGATAGTCTTCAGTAAAAAACAGTCGTAACATTTTACTCGGGAAGTGAATTGATGAACGGTCAGTGGCATTGGAAAGAGGACTCAGAGATCTTTAATTTGGTGGCTATCGGTACCCCTAACTCCTTATATTGCAGGAGTAAAGGACGTTTGAAGTTGACCCTAGTTTGAACTTAGTCCGAAACTAAATCGGTAAGGAAGCTTTCAACTTAACTTTGTGCTATGAGTATTCTATGACCTTAGTACATACCAAATGTACTCCCCATAATAAAGAATTAATCCTAACTCTTATTACGAATGAGAGGCACCTGTCTTGATCGCAGATATTTTCAGTAACGACGGAACAAGTCGTTATAATGACTCAAAACAAACATATACTAGAGAAGTCATTTTAGATAAGAGAAAAGGGATGAAAACACCCCTGAACTATACGTGAATTATTACTTTAGTCCCTAAACTACTCCTACCAATTAAAATACCTCCAAACTTTACAAGACGAACTTAAAAATACCCCCGAACTATACACGAATTATTTCTATAGTCCCCAAACTATTCCTAGCAATTAAAACACTTCTAAATTTGACTAAACGAACTTAAAAACACCCTGATTTTCTAGATCTAATGAATATGTTTACACTCTAGCATGGTTAATTCGAAAATCTGATTTAGGGTTACGTTAGATTTTAGAGTTCGTGGATATGAGTTAGGGTTCCATCGCTGATGTTTGCTACTAGAATTAATCATGTTTTTTGCTCCTTTTAATTGTATTTTCAGTCATCTTCTTCATTGTGGTTAGTTCGTAAAAGATGACTGTTGAGTAAAAGCTTGGGGTTAAAAATGTTTTAATGATAGAAAACTATAAATAGGTAAGAAGATAGGGTTTTAGCCATTGGAGTGGGTTTAAAATTAATGAAAAATATTAAATATGAGGCTTTTTACTGTTGGCTGCCTACTTGATTTTTTTTAATAAGTTCCTCACGCGCCTAAATGAGGTTGAGACCATTTGCTATGCAATGTGCCAGATCGGGGGTGTTTTTAAGTTTCTTTAGTCAAGTTTTGGGGTGTTTTAATTGCTAGGAGTAGTTTGGCGACTAAAGTAATAATTTGTGTATAGTTCAGGGGTGTTTTTAAGTTTGTTTAGTCAAGTTTGGGGGTGTTTTAATGTCACGCCCCAAGCCTACACCCTGGACGTAACCGGCACCCGAAACCATGAATGCCCCGAGAGAACCACTTGGTCTGGCATACAATTCATAAAGCTGAACTTTTAATGAAACAAATTGCGGAAGCTGGAAAATATGGGCTAACCTTTGTATAAAGATGAAATAAAATAATATAAACTTTTATTAACTGAAATAATAAAATATTTGAAAACTGGTTAAAACTGACTTGACTTGACTCTGTCTATGAAGCCTCTACTACATTATAAATACGTCAACGTTTATGTAACAAAAGAACTAGAGACAGGGATACTGATACGTCCTCGGAAGAATGAGAACTCTCTCAAGCTGATGCCATAGCCTACGGAAGAGTCTGTACACAAACCTGCATATCTAAAAGCTGGGCACTACATCGTCCAGTGATATAGCACAAAAAGAGCGTCAATACTTTGAATGTATTGGTACATAATAGCGGAAGAAAAACTGAAGCTGACTAAACTTTTAAATTAAATAATAACATATGACATGAGTACAAAGATATGGGACAAAGACCCACTGACCTTTTCTTGCAAAGTTGTCAGGGCTAAAGTAGTACAATGAATAAGTTATTTAAAAATATTAAAAACATGTAATAACTTAAATAATAAACTTTGTGAAATATAAGCCCGACAACACTTTGTTACAATATTGTAATACAATAACTTTAATACAATTCATCAAACTAAAATTGAGATTAGAAAATAAATGACTGATATATGAACAAAACTTGAAAACAATGCTTCATAAAAACTCTCTTTAAACTGGTGGCCTCAGCCAATCATATGTTTTATCAAAATAAGTAAGTTTTCTTTTGGGGAGTTTCTTTTAACTGACGTAAACCATGTGAGCATCATGGAGTACAATGTCTTGTCCACGTTGCCAGAACCCAACGCCTTACCCTCGTTGACAAAGCCATCCTATACCTTACCGGGATATAAGATGAAACATAATCTGGGGATCCCAAAGCTGAGTCCAAAGGCTATAAATAATAGAGGAGTTGCCCTATTTGCGGACGATCCTATCCTACGGTGGCAACGTAGTTTTGGGGCATGTGTTGTCTAAACCTATACCTGTTTCGGTGCTAAATAGTCCTCTCTAAACATACTATATGCTCAAAATATAAGTCTAAAAAAACACTTTCTATAAATCATGCCTGTATCTAAAATATCGTATCAAGAAACATATCTTTCTTTGCGAGCCTTGGCTCTAAATCGTCATAACTTGCTTAAACTTTTCAATATACGATAAATTCTTTCACTTTTCACGTCATGGCATAATACATAAAGGTTTTTATAAACTTTTCATAAATTAACTATCTTTGAATATACTCTATAACAAGACTATGATTAAACCCATTGAAGCATGAAATCAACTTTCAATACAAATTCCCAAGTCATAAACTTTAAGTGAAAACTAACTCTTGTTTATGAAAATCAAATGTCAGTTCAAGAACGACCTTAATCGGGGAATAATTCACAATACTTAAAGCATATAGAAGAAAGTTATAACAAAACTCAATAACAACACTTAGAATATTTGGATCTTAAATTAACTCTAACTTAAAATCATGACTCAACATGGAATTCTTGACTGACTTATGGGGATGAACAGGTTTCCCCACGAAAGGTATTGCTCTTACGTACCTGGAGATGAACTATGGAGAAGAATCCTTTCGATTGGGAGTCCTAACTTGATTTTTCTTGATTCTTGAATGTTTGAAACCTTGAGAGGATGCTTTTAATCCATGTTGGGGTAAATAGAGATGTGGGAGATGTTTTAGAAGGGTGGGGGATTACCCTAAGAGTCCTATTTATAGGCAATTCCAATTAAGATCCGGATTGGTCTAGGAAGAAAAAATGGTCCAAAACGATCGCCAAAATGGTCTGTTTTGGCCACAAATGGACCATTTTCTTAAGCGTTTTAACTCAGTGATTTTTTTGAGTTTCTGGTCCTGGAAACTGTTGGGAAAATGGACCGTTTTCCCAGAAAATAGACCATTTTCTCTTCCGTTTTAACTCTCAAAATTCGACAGACTTTTGGTCAGACAGACGTCTTCTTGGTAAACTGGTCATAACATTTTACTCCGAACTCAGATTAATGCGCGGTCGGTGGTGTTGAAAATATAACTAAAAGACCTTTAATTTTCTGGGTCATAGGCCACCTAACTCTTTATATTCTAGGATTTATGATTGTTTGAAGTTGATCCTAGTTAAAAAGTCATACAAAACCTCAACAGGTAGAGAAACTTTCAACTTAACTTGTGCTAGAGGTTCCTTAAGACCCTAATTCACATCCATATCACTTCCCACACGTAGTGCTTGACCATAATACCTAGTTACAATGAAATCTTCCGGGTTCAGGTCTAATGACATGCGAAAAATGATTGGAATCTTAGCTCAAAAGTTTGGGGTGTTACATTTAATTGCTAGGAGTAGTTTGAGGACTAAAGTAATAATTCATGTATAGTTCAGGGGTGTTTTCACCACTTCTCTCTTTAGATAACTCATCATTCCCCAAGTCAGGTCATAATTTTTCTAGATAAGAAGAAGCAAATTTTATGTGATATACTTTGATTAGATACAAAATTTAAGAAACATAAAAAGATATTTAAAATTTTGTGATCCAAAATAAAATCATAAATATTAGTATAACTAAGAATTATCTCATTAAAGGTAAAAATAAAAGTTGAAAGTTGAATCATTTCTAGATATATAAATATATTATTTTTAGGACCAAAAAACGTATCACATAAATTGAGAAAAATACACTTCATTGGTGTTTGATAAGAGGCAGAGTCAGGTTTGAAGTTTATGAGTTCTGAATAGGTTTGAAGTTTATGAGTTCTAAATTCTAGCATTTTTATGTTACTTAATTTTAAATTAATAAATTATACATATTAAATGGATTTCATAAAACAAATACATATATAGTTTTGATTAAAGTTATTGAGTTTGATCCAATGGAGTATCTAGGTGTATGGGTATGGGTTCACATGAATTCATGTTTCTCTCTCTAAATTATGTATCGTAATGTTATATGCTTATAAAATTATTTTAATATAAATGTGTGTACCCAAAATCAAAGTGTCTTATGGTGCAATAATTATTGGGTGCACCTTTGCAAGTGAAATCAACATTTCAAATTTCACGTTTGTCTTGTTATTTTGTCCCTTTTTTTCTAGAACTGAGACCTGAGGTACTTTTTTTCTTTTTTCTTATTTCTGTATTTGGTTTATTCTTTCAAATCTCAAGTTTGTCAGAATAAAATATCTATTTTACTTTTATTATCGTAAAATTTATATAATCAAATCAAATGTCTATATTAAAACTAGTAGTAGTGGATGATGTAACATATAATAAATTGACTCAAATGATTCAATATTTTCAAATTTTGACATGGCGTAATATATATATATATTGTTGGAACAAATATTTCAATTAATTTTGAAACAATTCATCCGATAAAAGTTCTTGATTTTTAAAATGAATGAATGTGAATTGTAACAATTCATTCTTCGTTTAATTTTATGTTTTAGGTTCTTGAAAGATACAATTTATTTGTAAACTCATGAACCTATTAATAACTACTTATTTAATAAAAAACAACTCTTCTTTTTAAGAACTTTTATCCTATAAATAGTGTTTCTTTTCTTTTAAAAGGTAAGCACGTTAAAATACAACTTTTCTTGAAAATATTTGAGAGACATTGATCAAAAAGTGAAATCACAGATTCAATAATAAAAGAGCATTGTTTTTGAATGCTATTTGTTGTGTGGCTTAGTTGAATCCCAAAGATAGAGTTGTCATTTGTTCTTTCGTTTGTTCATGAGAGAGACTCCAACTATCTTCAAAAAAATATTTTGAGGTGCCTCTAAGCCAAGCAAGTTCTATGTTGAGTCTCTAATTTTTTTTATATGTATTCTAATAATTTGATGATATTTCAGTTCGAGTAGTTGGAAGATGTTACTATCCCGGTTCTAATAATTTGAAGATAGTTATCTCTATGAGTTGAGCAACAAATCTAAATATTAAAATGCATATAGATACGAAGGTTTCAATAAGTATGTTGAAATATTAGATAAAAACTTGCCACATATCATATGACATAAAATAATTTATAAAATAGTGGAGAATTTGATAGAGTCAATATATATTTCTATGGAAATTCTATCATGTAGCAAAGAAAAAAAATCAAGGACTATATATTATGGCTTGAAATGTTATCTTGAAGAGGTAAGGTCCATCAAGGTCATTTATTCTTTTTTCATAGAATAATCTTGAATATTCATTCAGGTCTTGTTGCTCTATTGATGGAATTACCTAGCATATCATAACAATTGATATTAAATAGAGGCCAAATACTTGTGATGCCGTGTTGCAGAAATCGAATTCAAAATTTTAGAGTATTTTACTGACTGTGACTATGAAGATGACCAAGTAGACAACATCAAAGTCATAATCAAAAGAAAAGTTGTCAATAAATTTTGAGTTCTATCTTTTAATCTTTATTCTCTACCTATTATAAATTTTCGTAAAATATAATGCTAGGTAGATAATTATTTTGTGATAATCTTGAATGATCTGCATGATTAGAGATAGCATATGATACCTTTGAAAAACAGTGCAAATTAATTTGCATATACATATATTGCATGCATAATTGCAAAATGTAAGCTTTCATGTTCGTGAAAGAATAAGAAGCATATTATTTGAAAAGATAATATATTTGCATGAAAGATTAATTATAGTTTTGAGATTGTGACAAAATTATAATACTTCTCCTTATATTGTAGATTTTCTTGACTTAAGACATGAACATCTGGGTCACGTGAATTTTAGATTCATTTGACTCTTCATAAATAATGAATTATTTATTGATTGTGAAAAGGGACACCTTGCTAAGTGTCTTACTTGTAGTAAATGCAAGATAACAAAGAAAAGATAATTAATTTTTTTTTTACACTTTTGGGATTAATCTAGAATAGACATTCACGAGATAGATTGTTTGTCACATAATCAAAAGAAATATTTTATCACGTTCATTGATGATTATTCAAGATAAGCTTTCAATCTTGTTAGTAGATATGAAACATGTTATTTGAATGCATCATATCTATATTCAAAAATAAATTGGTGTACATATTGGATATAAAGATCATAAAACTTTCCGATTGTGCAGTGATATGAATATATTATTAGTAAAAATTATATCAATACTTAAAAGTTAGAATATCATTTTGAGGTCAAGAGAAAATAATATTGATTCCATTATAAAATGAATCTTTTTTATGGATTAATATATATATATATATATATATATATATATGATGTCTTTTATTGAGGAGTATAACAACAATATGTCCATTGAGTTTCAAACTATGGAAAAGCTCTTAGAACATTGAAAGTATAAAACATAAAACTAGTTCTCAAAGTCAATTTTAGACTATATTGTCTAATATAATTTTGATGAACTTAAGAATATAAACTTTGTTATGTCAGTCCCAGGTAATATTTTATGGATATATTGAACTGGTTCGATATTGATGACGATCAGTTGATGAAATCAAAATTTATAATTGTCTTCTATTTGAGAAGAAATTGACTGGCATAGACATATTATATTAGATATTCCTATATGGAGCAAGAAAGTATCATCTTCAACTATCTATTGTGATAATAAAGCTACTATATTTTGGACTTCAAATGATTGTTACAATTGCAAGCCGAGATAAGTTCGTCTCGAACATAATCACATGAGAAAATTATTGAAGAAGGGTATAATTCCTTTCAATTTGTGTAGCTCAGATTTAATTTAACAGATTCTCTGTCTAAAATTTTTAAACAAATAATTGATGATGATTTGTAAAGGATAAAAATAAAGTCTATTGAAAATTAATTGTACTTTATGGGAACCCTACCTAATGATACAATCATGGATTCAAAGAGAAAAATAAGTAAAGTAACAATTGTGGGGCACATCGAAATTTTTATTTTCTAAAAGAGTAAATAGATGTGCACATATTGAGATTTTAATTTTTTAATGAATCAATAAGACCGATCTCAGTTGGAGTGAGTAAGAACACTCTTGATAGATTTATCGATATTCCTAATAAAGAAAAGGATGAGATTATATTTTCTTAATAAGTTTATAAATTGGTCTCGATTGGAGTGTGTAGGAACACTTTTGATAGATTTATCAACACTTAGTTATAAAGGAGGATGAGATTATATTCTCTTAGTAAGTCTATAAACTGATTTCGATTGGAGTGTGTTGTAATGACTCTTGATAGATTTACAAATACTTTATTGTAAAGGAGGAGGATATTATTTTCTTTTAATAAATCTATATATCGATTTTGGTTGGAGTGTGTAAAAATAACTCTTGATATATTTATCGGTACCTTGCTGTAAAGGAAGATGAAATTAAATTTTCTTAATAAATTTATAGACTGTTTGGTCGGAGTATGAAAAGTTACTCTTGATGAATTCACCGGGCTAAGTGCAAAGTGGAGGCCGCTTTAAATGAGATCTTAACAACGAAATCTTAAAGAACTTAGATAAAAGAATGCATGATACATGACCGTAAGGTATCAAAGGATTTCTATTTTCACCGAAATATAGTAATGTGTGTGATGTATTTTCTACTTCATTCAATAAATTACTTAGTTCAAGATTCATTTACTAAGCAGTCAATGATTTTAGAAAGTCTTCACTAGCTAATGGTTCAAATACAAAAGATACCATTATTGATGCATGTTACTAGATTAATGTCTCAAATTTTCAAAATTTCTTGAAACAAGTGAGGAATTATTGAAACAAATGTTTCAATTAATTTTAAAACAGTTCATCCGATAAAATTTCTTGATTTCCAAAATGAATGAATGTGAATTATAACAATTCATTCTTCATTTAGTTTTACGTTTTAGGTTCTTGGAAGATACAATTTAATTATAAAATTCATGAACCTATTAATAACTATTTATTTAATAAAAAAAAACTCTTCTTTTTAAGACTTTTTATCCTATAAATAGTGGTTTTTTTTAAAGTCAAGCACTTTAAAAAACCACTTTCCTTGAAAATGTTTGAGAGATATTGGTCAAAAGGTGAAATCACAAATTCAAGAATAGAAGAGCAACGTTCTTGAATGCTACTTGTTGTGTGGCTTAGTTGAATCCCTAAGATAGAGTTATTATTTGTTCTTCCATTTTCTCACGGGAGAGACTCCAACTATCTTCAAGAAACGTCTTGACGTGCCTCTAAGCCAAGCAAGTCCTATGTTGAGTCTTTAATATTTTTTTATATGTATTCTAACAATTTGATGATATTTCAATTCAAGAAGTTGAAAGATATTATTATCCCAGTTCCAACATATATTACTATAATAATAATAACTAATAATTGTGAATTATGTTCTCAAAAGTGTAATGAGATAATAGGGCCGACTCAATAAGATTGGGAGCCTAAAGTTAAACTTTAAAGAGAGGCTTTAATTTTTCTTAAAGAAAAAGTCGTATTATATATTTTTATTGAAAGTCTATTTTTCTAGTATTTTTTAGATTCAAAGCCATTAATTGTTATTTTATAATATATTTTTTAACAATTCAATTTCAGGAAAGATCACCATATTTATATATTATGAAGTAAGAATATCAATAATGCAAATTTTTAATTGAAAAATATAATATAAAGTTAGAATAATAGAATTTGGCTAGAAATTTGTTATAAGTTGATATAATGGAATCGAAATAGTGTTGCACTGCTTTAATATAATGATTGCTTATTGCAATGCTTGAAATTTTACAGAAAACACCTAAAGGCAATTTTTAATCTTTTTATAAGCAGATAATAATAGATTTTGCAAAATGGAGAAGGTTTGGTTGTTTCAGAGGCTTCAGAACATTCAATAAAAATAGTGAAAGGATGAATGAAAAGGATAAATATATAAATAATATTAGGTATCAAGGTAAGAAAAAGATACTACATTTACCTAAAAACTATTCCATTTCACAATTATTACAACGATCTCATGTTAAAAGGTAAAAGTTATTGTACTTCCTCCCAAAATTTCACTTCAAATTTAATAGCACATATGAACTTTTTTTATTTTAATAATATATATATGATACAGAGCAGCATCCACAAGCCTCAGAGATGTTAGGATTCCACCTATTCATTACAACCGCTACAAGGACCTTACCAAGCCAGATTCTCTAAGTAAGAAATGAAAACTTAAAAGGTATCCCTTTGATCCATATTGCCTTTAGATCATCATTGGTATTTGCTCTTTGCCTAAGTACTTCCCAAGCACTTTTGGTAGTGAATCTTCCATTTCTATTTTTAGTCCACCAAGGTTTATCCATCACACTCTCCACCTACATAGATCCCATGGTATTCTTGACATGTTCTAGGATATAATTTCGGACTATGTGCTGCATTTCAGCATAATCCCATCCATCCTCTTTCAGAAACTCCCCAATATCATTCCAGGGATGGCAAGACTGTATATCTGTTTGGTGGAGATACAAAGGCCAAGTGTTCGTCCAGTTGTCAAATCATATTGTGGAAGAACCACTTTTTAGTTCCTACCACAAGAACTACTCATGTTTTTTCTGTTTTCCAGCATTGCTTTCCATATTTGAGAACCACCTTTCCACTGAACCAAGGATGGAATCTGTTTGTAATGACCCTCCAGGTTATTTTTTATTTTTCTTTCTTTTCTGCATTTCTAGCTTTCCCTCAGCGGCTATAGGTCATTTATGACTTGCCGGGACTAACAGTTTGGTGCCCGGGCCATTTGTTAGGTCATTATGACCATTTACTTGTTTTAGAACTTGAACTTAGGAAATCTTTGATTTTGGTCAACTTTCTTGGTAAACATGCTCATAATTGAATTTTGACAGTTCCATTGGCTTCGAAACGGGAATTTTAGTCTAGCAGGATCATTGGTCTGGGTCTGAGTGCTTTCAGTTTGGTTTTGTGTTGCTTTCTGTGTTTTCAAGCTAGTTTGACTGGTAGGGTTGACTTTGGTAAACATTCGGAGAAGACGGCCTCGGATGGAAATTTCATCAGCGTTGTTAGCTCCGAAATGTCAACTTTGGGCTATGGAGACCTTTGGTTCGGGTCTCGGGGATTCCGGACATATTTTGGGGTTTTGAATTCCGAGTTAGTTTTGGTCATGGGGACCACTTTTTCTTAAAATGATCTCCGTTGGTAAATTCGTTCATTCCGTTGAGTCCAGAATGTCGTTTCCACTCTAATATCATATTTGGTTCTTGAGTATTGGGTTCCGATTATGCCCAAATTCCCCGTAGAAGTTTTTAGCACTGCTAGTTTTCTGTTGCTGGTATGGCCAAAGTTGTTCATCGTGATCTCAAAGAAAAACCCTCGCGATCGCGATGAGTTGGCCAATTTGTTCATCATGATCTCGAATGTTGTTCTTCACGATAGCGATGAACAAATCCCTGTATGTATATATACCTTCTCCTTCGTTTTCTTCACCAAAAATTCGTTTCTTCCATTGTTCTTGAGCTCCAAGCTCCCAATTTTTGTGTGGGCTTATTCCAAGGTGTTGGGGTGATTATTTTACGGTCCGTGATCAATTTCTCGCCTTCAATTCGTAAGTTCTAACCTTTAAATTCTGTAAATTCTCCTCTTTAATTCTAGTTTGTTCTTGGGTTGTTGGGACTGTTTTGACCCCTTCCTATGGTCCATTTCCGCTTAAATTTTGAGCATGTACTCCCGAGATGGTAAGGAACACGTGTGTGTTCTTCATTTCTGGTTTTGGGTTGCAGGGCTCATGGGCCCATATATGGCCTAAATTTTGACCCGGCTAAATTATTAGCAATATGGGTACCGTTAGCTTTGTATTGACGTGTAGAACATTATTATGATAGTGTGGCTGCTTGAGGATACTTATCGGGGGTGATAGGCTCCGGTCTTATGGATTGGATTGTGCGTGCGTGCTCGGTTTTTTTGGTAGGTTATGGTTTACTGTTTTTCTAGACTTTGCTCATATGGGGTATGAATGTAATAACTTGCTAATGGTTGGTGGGATCTTGTGGTTTGTAAACGGTTATAAGTAGGCTTATTGATCCTTATAGGTGATTTAGGTGCTCTAGAGTAAGATGTTGGCTAGAAATCCTTAGTATAGGTGGTAGCTTTTCGTAAGACCGGGCGTAGGCGGTGTAACATCCTTGGGATTAGGGTTAGATTCTTTAGTTTAGTTTAGACTGCTTGTGGTTGAGATCATTATATTAGGGAGCCTTAGCCTAGAATTAGATAAAGGTTCGGGATAGAGTAGATGTTATCGTTGCTTTGTTGTTATTATTATTATTATTATTACTGGTTTGGTGTTCTATTTATCATGTAATTATGGGTCCAAGGCCACATAGATGGGACTGGCAGGAGCCAGGTCAATATGGTTGCGCTTTGCTTAAGTTTCTTTTGTTGTTCGCTTTATGCTTAGTTCCGGATAGTGGTTTTCCTTAGGCGGGTCCCTTGGTGGTTGGTATATAGTGTAGTGTTCCCTTTTAGTATTTATATTAGAATAGTCGGCCTTAAAATCCGATGGGTATAGTTCATGGTAGGGTAGTTTTTTACTTGGATTTTTGGTTGTTCTTATCGTGTTATATCCTTATGGTTGGCTTGGTATGCAGATTTGTGGGCCTGAGGCCATGGTGTTGGGTTGGCTGGAGTCCAGGTTAGTACGATATTGTTTTGAAGGGTGAAATGCCCTATCTTGGTTTAGCTGCATGCATATTATGCATACATACATACATTTTAATTAATTCGTGTTCATCTCTTTAACATATGATTGGGTTATGGTATGGATTGACGGGAGTTGTATGGTACGAAATGACGGGAATCGATTGGCTCGGTGGTTTAATAAGAAACTCTTCTTTTAACAAATGGTTTTCAAACTAAGGAAAGATTTTACTTATTTAAGATGATTTCTAACGTTTAAAACCCAAAATACTTCCTTTTCAAATGAACGAAGCTACAAGGAGAGCGCCTCACTTTTATCACTATGTTTCGATTAATAAACAGGGGAAAATGGTTTCTTTTCTATAAACTTGTGCAAATAAGGAGAAATTGTACATCACTATTTTACTGACTTTGGGATGGGAAAATACTTCTGTTTGGTGACTTGTTTTGAGAGAAGATTTGAACCTTCCTTTCCATTGGTTAGGGGATTATATTTATAAGCTCCGGCGACCCTTTTTTTATATATACATGGTTTTACTTGTGGAAATTGTTACATTGGTAAGCTCGGCGGCCCAGGAGAATACTCTGGGTTTTCTTGATTTGTAATGACCCTTCCGGTCATTTACACATTTTCGCCTTTCTTGTACCATTAGAGCTTACTTGTAGCGGCCCAAGTCATTTATGGCTTGTCGGGATCGGTAGTTCGGTACCCGGGCGGTTTGTTTGGTATTTATGGCCGTTCCTCGTTTTAGAGCTTCAATTTTTGAAATCGTTGACTTCCGACAGCATTCTTGGTAATATCAAAGAATTAAACCAAGGTTCTAGATTAAAGAAATTCCTTACTCAAAAGTTTGAGTTAAAGAAATGCCTCGTGTAACACCTCGCCCGTTTGGAAGGTTTAAAGTAACCCATGACTTTGAGGTAAGACTAATAGTGTCTAATATACTAAGAAGGATGTGTTATGAGGCATTGTAATGGCAAAATGGTCGTATGATAAGTTTTGAAGTCAAGCAAGTTGCGAAACAAAAGTCAAAAAAAGTTATTGTAAATTCCTTTAAGGAATTCTCTTCAAATTTGGGTTAAATGTCTTGGGGTGTTTCTCCCTATCAATAAAGAGTTAGTGGGTCCCCAATATACCAAATCGAAGGTATACGAGTCTAGTTTCCAATTCACTAAACCGTTTGTCCATACGACATCAGAATAGAGACATATTCACGTTTTTGTAAGACCGCACAAGCAGACACGTCAAGGTAGGGCCCGCATACTAAGTCGGTTTTGCTTTATAAAAGGTGTTCCAGCTTCGTTTTAATTCATAAAAATCACCCAAAAACTTCAGGAAATCAGATGGAAAGTCCATAAATAATCCATGGACTTTGATCCTTTCAATTCGGAAGTTTAACGGAAGTTGCTCTACGTCGCGAGTTCATCATTTTGGTATAGTTTTCCCCGTCGATTTCATGGCGTATCTTCGTGGGTGTTGATGCAGCGAGCTAGTAGGTGTTTTCTGAGTATTTGGAAGTAGCTATGGAGTTATTATTGTGGGATATGGATCCCGTACACTTATCTATTTGTTGGATCAAGATTTTAAGCTTCTAGATATGAAAAGTTGTATTTTTCGATAACTTGTAGTAGTTTCTTGTTGGATTTGGATATGTTTGTTGTTCCTGCAAGGAGGCAGGTTGTTAATCTTGGGATATTGAATATTTTTATCAAGGAAATCTCTCCCCTATGACCCTCCTTCGTTATTATATGTTCTAGTATTGTTTTATGGATTTTTGAGCCCTGAAGTGGTATTTTGGATTTGTGGCTTTGGACAGCCCCTTTATCTTGTTATGTTTAGTTATTGTTGTGGTGTTTTGGTTATGGTAAGGTACTGGAGGGATTGGGAAATTGTGCGATTCTTTTTGGGATCACATACGATAGTGATTGGATTGGACAAACGTGAAGTATGCCTTGAAATAGTGCCTCGGGAGCTCGTCGCTTCTTGGAGATGTGGTTAACGTATTATTGTTGGATTTAGCTGCCATTTGTTATTGTTATTGGCCTATTTTTTATGCTTTGGATTTGGCTGGTCGCGAATGTGACATTGACACCTTATCAATTGGCTATGGCTCGTTCTTGCAGCCTTGTCGATTCTAGCAATTGTTCCATTACCTTGGTTGGTCAGGTTTCATAGAGACGCCTTTGGGGCTTCAGTTGAAAGTATTTGTTTTGTGTGATTCAGAGCTTCCTGGAGCTGTTCGAGTCTGGACGATGCTGTTCCCGCAGCTAGTCATCGGATGACAGGTAGGTTATGGTTTTCCCCTATCTAGACTCTGCGTATATAGGCTATAACTGCATTAATTAGCATCCTTGGATGGGTTGTTATAGGTTGGTACCCCAAACCTTGTCTGCCTTTCGTCCGTCTATTTCATACGTTATTTGTAGTATTCCCGTAGTAATGTATATTACCTTTGTGGTCCTGTGTGGCCTTGTATTGACTGTGGAACATAGATAGTGGGATATTTGGGAATGTCCGCGAGTACCGGACATAGAGATTATCCTTTTAGGCTGGTTATGTCTGCTGAGTAGCTATTGGGCCTGTACAGGGCTGATAGAACTTGTTATGAGCCACTGGGCTACTTTTATATTTGTGTGCAAGCATATCATCCATGAAAAATGTTTTCCGCTGCATGTTTTACCACAGTTTTAGCTGTGAGCCACTACTGACAGTTTTCCTAAATTTGCATGGCCCTGAGGGCCCATTTTTGGTACTGTTGCTGATTGAAAAGGGGATTTTTGGATGTTTTTGCACTGATTGTATTACTGGTACTAGTCTCTGCGGGCTAGAGCAGCAGACTTGATTTTATTACTGATACTAGTCTCTGAGGGGCGGAGCACTAGACTTGATTTACTACAGTTTTAGACCCGGTTACGCCCGGGCACCCTTGGAGGGGGTTTTGAGGCATTTTCTACTACTTTAGTCCTGGACGGGGTCTGGGCATGCATACTTGAGACTGGGTCTCTATCTTGATCCTGGACTTGCTTCCGGATGACATATCTTGATACTGTGTTTTAATATGGGGTCGGGGACCTCCATGGACCTTGCCGCTCTGGGCCTGGGGCTTCGGGCTGCATGCGCCGGAGGGAAGGGTATACGGTGGAGTAGAGGTATACATGCTGAGTCCTTTCATGGAACCTGGCTGCTGGGCCTGATTGGCACCGGAGGAGGTACATACAGAGGTTCTATTTCACATCATATCATATCACGCATTGGATTCCACCCTTGTTTGTTGTGTGTTCAGTGTACGCTCTAGTAGTATGGGATGCCGGAGGGTTTGTTTTCACTTAATTGTGTTCCTCGGTTGTATTGGCGGCCGTTGGGACTGTAGGTAGACTATATTTACTCCTGTTTTTACTTAGAGCTTGTCTTGGCACCCGGTTCTTGAAAGATTAGTGATGGCTAGCCTTTTGAGGCTTTGGTTGTGGGATATCTGATTATTGAGAGGGCTTTAGAGTCCTATCTTATTGAGGCACTTTTGTGTGGCCTTCTGAGCAGAGTGTGAGACTCTGGTTCTATTCTTCTGGGAAGCTGAGTGGTATCTCTCGTGAGGTGATTCCCTGGTTATGATATCATATGATTTGATTGGTGTTATGATTTCCTTATACTTGTTGATTCCATTTTGAGTATGTTAGACTGCTCTCCGTATTTTCCTTCCACTTGAGGTTACCGGTATACCGCCATTTTCTCAACTCTCTCTCTACTCACTTATATTATTGTGCAAGGACTCCAGGTGTGTTCTCCTTTCCTTCACTTGTAATTCTATGTAATTGTATCTCTGTGCTAGCATGTGTTACTTGAAGCTCTTGGTTATGGATGATCTGTGCTAGCTCCTTGTTCCTTGCTTATTGCTTCAGTGACTGCTTTCTTGCTATATGTTACTTACTGCTTTTATATCTTATGTGCGCTCAGTCGGCCGATGATACCTACTGAGTACCCATGGTTTTGGTGCTCACACCATACTTCTGCACTATTTTTGGTGCAGATATTAGCTGAGCTTTTGCTGTTGAACGCATTGGAGACTCGTGCAACTTTTGGATCTTCGAGACTAGGGTGAGCGCCTGATGGTCGGGGCTTGTCTACATCTCATCTTTTGTACTGTTACTCTTTGTATATTCGGAGATAGTTGTACTTATCATTTTGTTACTTCTAGCACTTGTATTCTATTAGAAGCTTCTGTACTGTCGATACCAAGTCTTGGGGTTGGTGTAGTTTCCCTTATGTATTTATATTCGAGTTTTGCTTTCGCTTATTTCTGCTTGCTGGTGCATTTTGGTTAGGTAGTAGCCCATTACTAACCGTTCTGGGCTACGGGAATTGGTTCGCCTACTGGGGGATTGTAGGTGCCATCATGACTTGAGAAATCGGGTCGTGACAGCTTGGTATCAGAGCGCTAAGTTCACCGGTGTCATGGTACAGAAGCAAGTGTCTAAGTAGAGTCTCGTGGATTGGTACAATGAAGTCCGTATACTATCTGTGGGAGGCTACAGGGCATTGTTAGGAAATATTTCATCTTCTTGGCTCCTCATCGTGCGTTCCTGGCTCTATTGACTTTGAAACTTCGGTTGTTCATTCATTATGAGATGCCTCATACGAGTGCGATAGCGGTTGGTGCCGAGGCTTCTGTGCCTGTTGCTTCAATGCTTCCATCAGCGCCAGGACTCTAGAGTGAGGGTTTACTGCACTAGATAGGGTGTGTGGATACAACCCGACCTCCGATTAGATTTATAGCGACCTCAGCCCTTCAAGACACCGTGGCTAGGACTCTGAGTCCTCTGGTGAGTGTTTCAGTACCTGGTTCTGTGAGTAGTGCTTCAGTTATAGTTGAGCTTCTAGTTCTTAAGCAGGGCTGTCTGTCGGTATTAGAGTACGAGGCGAGATTTTCCCATCGGATTTCATATGGTATAGGTTGTTTTTGGTGTGGTGAGTATGGGCACTTTGCTAGGAATTACCCCATGATTGTGTATCCCGGACAGCCTGGTTGTTATCATTGTGGAGAGATTGGTCACCTTTATAGAGCTTGTCCCCGACGAGGGCCGGTTAGGCCTTCAGTTTTGACTACTCAGTCTAGAGTTAGATTCCGTCAGCTTGATGCTCCTCTTGGTGGGCCAGAAGTAGAGGTTCCTGATATTATTGCTGCAGGTTAGGCTTTTGCTACCTTCGACTTGTGATAGTCCTGCTCGCGTTGCAATTTTATCCCTTCTGTCATTTATTTTCTTATATGCCTACCTGCTATTTGTTTAAGTTGTTTGGCTACCCGAATTGTAGTACCGATATGTTATTTTATTGGTAGTTTATTATTTAGTAGTGGATGGGGGTAAGTTAGCCTTGAGATGTGTTTTCCCAGAGTTGTAGCTCGTGGGTAGTTCTTGTTATTCTGTTTCTAAATGGGTTACCCCTGTTTCATTGTGATTCTGGACTTTTGGTTGGGTTTCCCTTGTTGAGCGGTCCTAGATGGTTGTTGCCTAGGCCGTTATCTAGCGTGTCTAGAGATCCGTGTGATGGTTTGGTGTATTACTGGTAGTTGGGACGGAGTTGAGATTTTGCCTCAGTTGGGAGATATTGGTATGCTAGTGTGCTTAGATTGGTTTGGTCTCCCGAGTGTCTAGAGTCGACCCTCTTTGTTGATTAGTTTAGGAGGTTGGCAGGTATATGGGTTGTTCCCATAGTCTCCTCCACTTCCTGGTCCGTTGGGTGTTTTGTTGTATCCCTAGCTTCAGTTGAAACGAATCTTGATCATAGTTTTTTTTTTTATGAGCTCTGGATGTTGGCATCGTGATTGGGTCTTGACTTTAGCACTTCCGACTAAGTGTTGATCGTAACCTCATGGTTGGGTTGTATTTATAGGCATTTCGGGTGAGTTGGGCATCCAGCCCATCCTTCTCCTGCCTTATTGAATTTTACTTGTAGCTATGAGTAGTAAGGTAATGGCTTCAGGTTCTTATTCGAGAAAGGATTTGTATGGTTTAGTATGTGCTAAGGAAGCATTTTTGTTTAGTTGAAAAAGAAGGGAGATAACTCTTTGTATGTGTTTATGTGTCCTCGTAGTTGCCTGAGGTGGCGATGAAGGTTTGCTTTGGGATTGTGTGTCGGTGATTCGATTCAGCCGTCTACACATTGATGTGGGTTTTCCATCGATTGGTTTTGTTTCAGTAGCAACTGCGGTGTTGGCAACTTGAATTTTCAGGCCTAGTTGGCTTGGGTTCTTAAGGGTTCATTGGCAGCATACAGGTTCGACCAAGGCTTTAGTTGGTAGTTTTGAAAGTTGGGGTTCAGAATCATGGCTTGGCAGGTTACATTGAATGGTTCGTGGTAGTTCTATTTGGTTACAGCATCCTAGTGCCGGGAGGCAGTGGGTGCGGGCAACTTAGCTTTTTTACTTCAGTTGTGGATGCGGCTATTGGCCTTGGACACCTAGTCCTTGGCTAACCTCTGCAAGAGGCGAGATATTCTAGATTTCAGCAGTGTTCTAGCTAGTACGAGGTTCTTCTACCATGGTTGGACAGACTATGCGGCGTAAGTTTGAGCTTTAGCAGTGGTGTATGCTTTATGTGGTCAGCTTGTGCGAGTTGAGACTAGCGATGCTATTTTGAGCTCTGATGATACGTAGAGACTGGTAATAGCCATTCGTTTGCCCAGGATTTGAAAGATTGTTTAATTGATTCCTCCGGAGTTGTTGTTTATGTGGGGTTCCAGTGTTGGTTAGACTCGGCCAGCATGGACTAGAAGTTTGTTATGATATATGCTTCAAAGTGGTTGGTGTTTGCAGAACCAGTAGAACGGTTGATTCGAGCCAAAGGAATGAGTTGAAAGTATATGCAAAAATTTCTATGGCTAGATGGTAACTTTGAACCCCAGGCACCTTTTTCCTTTGCCTTCAGGGTGTTTGGACGTGATATTCGTGGCATGGTGGACTTCTTTCTGAGGTGAGATTTGTAAGGCAATTTCACATTCAAATGGTGTTCGAGTGTTCGGAGTAGTAGCAGTGTTTTCTAGAGTTGGGAGCTTGGCTCATAGTTACAGACTTCGTGGTAGGCTTACCACACTTCTTGCAGGATCGTGGTTTTGGTTTGGGTCTTTTGGACAGGTTGCCCTTGTTCATTCACTTTCAGCTGATTCAGACCTGGCACGGTTCAGTTAGTGAATTTGATGTTAGAAAAAATGTTCGTTCGTTGGTTGGTGGTCAGTCAAGGAAGGTAACTTTAGTTTCAATAATATGCTACGGGTTGTTATCTTGGATGTCAAAGGCTAGTAGCCTATATATTGGCTTAAAACGCATTTGAATAAAATGGGTGACTTCATTCGTGGTAAAGTATAAGCAGGAACTATGGATCTCCGATGTGTCAGTTGATATTTCGAGGGTGGTTCTGGTGTTCGATTCGTATGCAGCTTTCGGTTTATGGTGCTAAAGGATTCACTTGGTATGGTTTTGAGGATTTGAGTTCTGTGTGTTGACAGCCTTGGTGCTATGGTTTTGGTGTTGTGTAGGTGCTTTTCAGTTAAGATTCTCGAGGTTCAGTTTGGGTTGGCAGATCCTTGAAGGTTAAAATCTAGCTTGGCTAGTAAGAAACTAAGACTTGTTTCTGTTCTGTTGGGTGTCGCCCGATCGTGGAGGCTACCCGGGTTATCCTAGAGAGTAGAATGGGCGTTGTATCCGCTATTCTTAAATCTCTGATATTTTCTTCCTTCCTGACTTTTGGGGCCGAAAGTCTTTTTAGTAGTGGATGATGTAATGACCCTTCCGGTCATTTACACGTTTTCGCCTTTCTTGTACCATTAGAGCTTACTTGTAGCGGCCCAAGTCATTTATGGCTTGTTGGGACCGGTAGTTTGGTACCTAAGCCATTTGTTTGGTCTTTATGGCCGTTCCTCGTTTTAGAGCTTCACCTTTGGAAATCGTTGACTTCCGACAACATTCTTGGTAATATCAAAGAATTAAACCAAGTTTCTAGGTTAAAGGAATTCCTTACTCAAAAGTTCGAGTTAAAGAAATGCCTCGTGTAACACCTCGCCCGTTTGGAAGGTTTAAAGTAACCCATGCCTTTGAGGTAAGACTAATAGAGTCTAATATACTAAGAAGGATGTGTTATGAGGTATTGTAATGACAAAATGGTCGTATGATAAGTATTGAAGTCAAGCAAGTTGCGAAACAAAAGTCGGAAAAAGTTATTGTAAATTCCTTTAAGGAATTCTCTTCAAATTTGGGTTAAATATATTGGGGTGTTTATCCCTATCTATAAAGAGTTAGTAGGTCCCCAATATACCAAATATAAGGTATACAAGTCTAGTTTCAAATGCACTAAACTGTTTGTCCATACGACTTCAGAATAGAGATATATTCACATTTTTGTAAGACCGCACAAGCAGACACGTCAAGGTGGGGCCCGCATCCTAAGTCGGTTTTGCTTTATAAAAGGTGTTCCAACTTCGTTTTTAATTCATAAAAATCACCCAAAAACTTCAGGAAATTAGAAGGAAAGTCCATAAATAATCCATGGACTTTGATCCTTTCAATTCGGAAGTTTAACAAAAGTTGCTCTACGTCGCGAGCTCGTCATTTTGGTATAGTTTTCCCCGTCGATTTCATGGCGTATCTTCATGGGTGTTGATGCAGCGAGCTAGCAGGTGTTTTCTCAGTATTTGGAAGTAGCTATGGAGTTATTATTGTGAGATATGGATCTCGTACACTTATATATTTGTTGGATCAAGATTTTAAGCTTCTAGTTATGAAAAGTTGTATTTTTCGATAACATGTAGTAGTTTCTTGTTGGATTTGGATATGTTTGTTGTTCCTGCAAGGAGGCAGGTTGTTAATCTTGGGATATTGAATATTTTTGTCAAGGAAATCTCTCCCCTACGACCCTCCTTCGTTATTATATGTTCTAGTATTGTTTTATGGATTTTTGAGCCCCGAAGTGGTATTTTGGATTTGTGGCTTTGGACAGCCCCTTTATCTTGTTATGTTTGGTTATTGTTGTGGTGTTCTGGTTATGGTAAGGTACTGGAGGGATTGGGAAATTGTGCGATTCTTTTTGGGATCACATACGATAGTGATTGGATTGGACAAACGTGAAGTATGCCTTGAAATAGTGCCTCGGGAGCTCGTCGCTTCTTGGACATGTGGTTAACGTATTGTTGTTGGATTTAGCTACCATTTGTTATTGTTTTTGGCCTATTTTTTATGCTTTGGATTTGGCTGGTCGCGAGTGTGACATTAACACCTTATCAATTGGCTATGGCTCGTTCTTGCAGCCTTGTCGATTCTAGCAATTGTTCCATTACCTTGGTTGGTCAGGCTTCATAGAGACGCCTTTGGGGCTTCAGTTGAAAGTATTTATTTTGTGTGATTCAGAGCTTCCTGGAGCTGTTCGAGTATGGACGATGCCGTTCCCGCAGCTAGTCATCGGATGACAGGTAGGTTATGGTTTTCCCCTATCTAGACTCTGCGTATATAGGCTATAACTGCATTAATTAGCATCCTTGGATGGGTTGTTATAGGTTGGTACCCCAAACCTTGTCTGCCTTTCGTCCGTCTATTTCATACGTTGTTTGTAGTATTCCCGTAGTAATGTATATTACCTTTGTGGTCCTGTGTGGCCTTGTATTGACTCTGGAACATAAATGGTGGGATATTTGGGAATGTCCGTTAGTACCGGACATAGAGATTATCCTTTTAGGCTGGTTATGTCTGCTGAGTAGCTATTGGGCCTGTGCAGGGCTGATAGAAATTGTTATGAGCCGTTGGGCTACTTTTATATTTGTGTGCGAGCATATCATCCATGAAAAAGGTTTTCCCCTGCATGTTTTACCACAGTTTTGGCTGTGAGCCACTATTGACAGTTTTCTTAAATTTGCATGGCCCTGAGGGCCCCTTTTTGGTACTGTTGCTGATAGAAAAGGGGATTTTTGGATGTTTTCGCACTGATTTTATTACTGGTACTAGTCTCTGCGGGGCGGAGCACTAGACTTGATTTACTACAGTTTTAGACCCGGTTACGCCCGGGCACCCTTGAAGGGGTTTTGAGGCATTTTCTACTACTTTAGTCCTGGACGGGGTCTGGGCATGCATACTTGAGACTGGGTCTCTATCTTGATCCTGGACTTGCTTCCGGATGACATATCTTGATACTGTGTTTTAATATGGGGTCGGGGACCTCTATGGACCTTGCCGCTCTGGGCCTGGGGCTTCGGGCTGCGTGCGCCGGAGGGAAGGGTATACGGTGGAGTAGAGGTATACATGCTAAGTCCTTCCATGGAACCTGCCTTCTGGGCCTGATTGGCACCGGAGCAGGTACATACAGAGGTTCTATTTCACATCATATCATATCACGCATTGGATTCCATCCTTGTTTGTTGTGTGTTCAGTGTACGCTCCGGTAGTATGGGATGCCGGAGGGTTTGTTTTCACTTAATTATGTTCCTCGGTTGTATGGGCGGCCACTGGGACTGTAGGTAGACTATATTTACTCCTGTTTTTACTTAGAGCTTGTCTTGGCACCCAGTTCTTGAAAGATTAGTGATGGCTAGCCTGTTGAGGCTTTGGTTGTGGGATATCTGATTATTGAGAGAGCTTTAGAGTCCTATCTTATTGAGGCACTTTTGTGTGGCCTTCTGAGCAGAGTGTGAGTCTCTGGTTCTATTCTTGTGGGAAGCTTAGTGGTATCTCTCGGTTAATGTGGCCTAGTTATTTCATCCTAGGGTTGTACTTGTGAGGTGATTCCCTTGTTATGATATCATATGATTGGATTCCCTTGATTCCATTTTGAGTATGTTAGACTGCTCTCCATTTTTTCCTTTCACTTGAGGTTACCGGTATACCGCCATTTTCTCAACTCTCTCTCTACTCACTTATATTATTGTGCAAGGACTCCAGGTGTGTTCTCCTTTCCTTCACCTGTAATTCTATGTAATTGTATCTCTGTGCTAGCATGTGTTACTTGAAGCTCTTGGTTATGGATGATCTGTGCTAGTTCCCTGTGCCTTGCTTATTGCTTCAGTGACTTCTTTCTTGCTATATGTTACTTACTTCTTTAATATCTTATATGCGCTCAGTCGGCCGATGATACCTACTGAGTACCCGTGGTTTTGGTGCTCATACCATACTTCTGCACTACTTTTGGTGCAGATATTAGCTGAGCTTTTGTTGTTGAATGCATTGGAGACTCGTGCAACTTTTGGATCTTCGAGACTAGGGTGAGCGCCTGATGGTCGGGGCTTGTCTACATCTCATATTTTGTATTGTTACTCTTTGTATATTCGGAGACAGTTGTACTTCTAGCACTTGTATTCTATTAGAAGCTTCTGTACTGTCAATACCAAGTCTTGGGGTTGGTGTAGTTTCCCTTATGTATTTATATTCGAGTTTTGCTTTCGCTTATTTCTGCTTGCTGGTGCGTTTTGGTTAGGTAGTAGCCCATTACTAACCGTTCTGGGCTACGGGAATTGGTTCGCCTACTGGGGGATTGTAGGTGCCATCATGACTTGAGAAATCGGGTCGTGACATGATTATACATGGATATTGTGGCATTGATTGATATATTGATAAGCTACGGCAGCCTGAAGGGACATTCCAGGTATTATGGTACAGTATTGGTTGGTAAGTTCCGGCGGCCCATGAGGTGACTCGGGGTTCTCATTCATTATTGCATTGGCCATATTTCATTTCATCCATTCCAGACCACATTTTCATGGTCTTCCTTGCGTATCTTTACTATCAGAATCTATGTGTAGTTGGCTATCCTTATCGGGTGTATTTCATGGACTCAGGAAGTCCGAATTGGTTGTTTTTGGTTTATTGTTTATGCTTTTCATATTATGGCGTTTTCCCCCCTTTTTATTTAGGTTTTGACCATTATATTTCCTTCTGACTCATCTTTCTTATCCTTGGGTTATATTCACTTTTTGTTATATTTATATCTTATTTGAGCTCAGTCGGTCGATGATGCCTACTGGGTACCGCATATTTTGATACTCATACTTCACTTTTGCATCTTTTTGTTGATGCAGATCCTAGTATGGGTTATCGCCGTTGACTTGCTGTCCTCGTGCAGAGTTGCTGACCGGAGACATTGGGTGAGCTCTTGGTGATCGTAGTTGATCCATCTTCCTATACTTTTGGACTAGTCTTCTACTATACCTTTGGAGATTATTCGTATTTTGTTGTATCTATCTAGAACATCTAAGTTGTAGTAGCACTTGTACCGACTGCCACCACGTCTTGAGGGGATTCTGGTGTATTTTTATTCGCTCCCCTTCCCTTTTTACTTATGTTGGTCTATATTGTCTTCTGCTATTTATTGTTGTTTTTTTCGCTTTCGGGTTCTTTCTACAGTTAGCCTGTTACTTGCAGTTCTGGGCTATGGGTCATCTTACCTACTGGTGAGTTATAGTAGGTGCCATCATGACTTGTGTTTTCGGGTTGTGACACTATTTCTTACAGTATTTATTCTAGATAAAGCAGGACCGCAGATTACTTTGTGTTCTAAATCTTCACCACAATTTAGCATGCATTGCTTGCGCAACATCCTTCAGAGATCTGAACCCTAGTCCCCCTTCATTTTTGGGCAGGCAAATCTTGTCCCAAGCAGACCAATGTTTGCTTCTTCCTGACTCTTTGTTGTGCCAGAAGAATCTTGCAAACATTCTTTGTAGATATTTAATAACACTTTTAGGAGGGACAATTGTTCATAGCACATAGATAGGGATACTCTGCATGACACTTTTTATTAGCACTTCCTTGCCCCATATGATAATATTTTCCCCTTCCAGGCTTTAAGTTTATCCCTTACTGTTGACAACCAATTTTTACTCTCCTTTCGCTCTTTTTATTTTCTCGAGCTTCAAAAGTAATATCACTTTTATTTTTATTATATTTGAATGAATATTATTATTATTATTATTGTTATTATTATTATTATTATTATTATTATTATTATTACTACTACTACTACTACTACTACTTTACCTTTTTTTTAGCGATTGATTGTTGTCACTTTATTTCAAGTTTTATACTTATTAAATTAGTTATAAGTCAATATTTTATATCTATATTTTATATTAGTTATTATTTGTCATTACATAATATTTATTGTATTAGTTATTAAGTTAGAAGCTCAAGATAATTTAGAGGGAGAAAAGAATTCTCAAGGACCAAACAAGCCCATTTTTTCTCAGAAAATTAAACCCCCAATCAGCCCACGAAAATAAATCTTCAGCCCAAATCCAAACTTAAACCCAATGCAGCCTAATTTTATTTTCTCAGCCAAACAAGCCGCATCCTCTCACCTTCTCTCTCCTCCTCAATGTCTCTTCCACTCTCTGTAATAACAGAGAAAACGTTTTTGGCTTCATCTTCATTTTGGAAAGATATTCGACTTTAGTCTCAAAATCGCAAGTTTGTTTGGTTATTTCGAGTTGATTTTCTGCAAGCAAATCACTTTGAAATCTGGAGACTTTAACCAAGATTTTGACATAAACTCTTTGGGAAGAATCGGACAAGGGTAATATCTCTTCTCCCTTTGATTTTGCTCTCTTTCTTGCCATTTTTGGCTTCAATTTCTGCTCTCTCTGCCTTTGTTGTCATCTATTGAACATTGGCTTCTAATGTTAAAAATTCAAACGGCCATTTTTTCAATCAAATGCCTCCAAATTCCCGCCCAAGATATCCCTATTTCGTCCTATATATAAATACCAAGCTTTACACTTATTTTTTAAAAAAACATCTTTGCCCTGCTTTACAGTACCATAACCACTAGTTTTTGCTCTAAACCTCCATCTTGGCATTCTTTTTCATCTCTTCTTTGAGCATGTTCGAGCTCATCATTGTTGAAGTTTGAGCGTAGAACTGTGATAGAGATATCCCAATTCGCTACACCTCACAAGGTCGATATCTTTCTTTTCTTTTTCAATTCTGAAAATTTAAGGTAGATCCATGTTTTGTTGTGCACTATGAGTTTGTAGTTAGTTCCTCTTCTGTTCCCTTCATGTTATAGAAATCATGTAATAGAAGTCTATGTTTTGTTTAGCCTTGCCCAATGATTAAGATAAGTTTTAAATTTGTGTTAGAATTCATGGCTTAGGAAGTTTTCATAGTTAATACAAAACATAATATGCTACAGGATATAGATACATTTTGTTCTTTGTGTGTTATATAAATCTTCCCTTAAGTTATTGTGTGCAAGGGTCCATTTACTTAGTGTTGAATGGAGATGTTTGTATTTTTCAGGTGGGTTTAGGATTTGTTTAGAATATTGGCTGCAAAGTTTCCTCTATGATTATTTTTATTTAAGTACTCTCATAAATATAAGCTTACCCCGCTAACCTTTATTTCCCCTTTCTCTATATGTACACTTCGGGAGTGAAAATGGGATCTTCCTACGAGAATTATATAGCAAGAAGTCTTGTTTTGAGCCTTTAAGGGCCAATTGTTGTTGTGTTTTTGGCCAAATTGAGTCACCCGCTGCTATGTTTTGAGGCCAATTTGCTACTATTTTTGGTGCCAATTTTGCTACTAGTTTGTGGTCATGGGCTGCTGCATTTTTGGCCATTTACACCTCATTCTGGAAGCGATTTACTGCTGCCTATTTGACATAAAGCTACTTTGCTGCTACATTTTTTAACCCATCTTTGTTGCATCTTGAGCCAATTTATGATTGCATATTGATGCAAACTACTGCTGCATTGTTGTGACATTATTGAGTCAATCTCTACTGCATTTATGAGCCGATTAACTGCTGCGTTTTGGTCAAATAGTTGCTGCGCTTTAGGTAGACCCAAAGCCATGACAACTGCTGCAGTTTTGAGGCTCAAATATTGCACTTTGAGTAAATAAGTTGTTGCCTTTGTGTAAAATAAAAAGGAACAGTTTCTATTGCTTTTCTTTAGAAAACAGATTGTTATACTTGGTAAAGTTCATTAATTTGAAAAGAAACTACCTCATGGCCGATGAAATATAATTTGAGGCTGACCCTTCGAAATAAGTTGTACCTCAGTTTTGGTCCCTTTGATAAATAAGCGATGACGAGATATTAAATGAATGTCGATGAGGCAATTGAATTGTCTTGGTTGTGAACTAGGATGGCTGACGAGCAACCAGTACCCATAACCATAACTATTTGATTTCATGCCTAAGACTCAAAATATATTTGAGACTTTGTAATCAAAACTCTCAAGCATTTTGATACGCATTCGATAAGATAAAACTTATATATATTTCCATAAACGCGACACTTGAAGGTGACGTATCCTTTTATAACTATTCTCTCTTCATATTGTGAGGTACAAATTAACAATAAGATTTTGATTGGATCCTTTCCTCACATCATGTGGACCGAGTCTAAGTATGATAGATAAACTTATGCTTGTTCAGAAGCCAGACCCATAGAAAGAGGATGGGCTCGATGCAGACTTTCTCGGTATCAGGATTTGGGCTAAAATTCCAAGTCTATCTTTTTCACTTCGGTATTTATTTGTATCATCACATATCTTGATACTAACTTTTATTTGTTTTATTAGTTACTAGATGAGTCCCCAAGGAATGTGATTTCAAGTTGCTAAGTATTTCAATTTATTTTTAAAAAAAGGACGTCTATCCCATTTTGCAAGTTAGCTAAATTATAAAGTTAATTCATTTTTTTTGAATTAACATTGTAATTAAGTGCTAGATAAATTATTTCAAATAAACCATTCTAAAAAAAGAGCCTTTCAAAACAAGATATATTATTTTAGCCACAAAAATATTCAAAATCCGTCGGTTAACCGTATTTGCGGATTTTTCGAGAAACCTGACACCTTCCTCGGAAGATAACCAGAAGCTTTACCCTTTTCTATGGTTTTTGAAAAATAAAGGTTTTATAAATACCTCTTCTTAAACCGGTTTCCTAATTCCATTGAAAAATTAGGTGGCGACTCTATTTTACTATTCTACTTTGCATTTTTTAAAATAAATAAAGCCAAGTTATGGAACATTTTTAGTTTAAAAATGGATCGTAACACTTACTCTGTCCATCAGTTCTGAGTAATGTTCCTCCTTCTTCTTTGAGTGTGAGATAAGGCATCCCAGGTATTTCAAAGGGAATGTTCCTTTAGCCATCCCTGTGCTTTGTTCCATCTGCTGTACCACTTCCACAGGAGCATTTTGATGCATGTAAAAGAAGCTCTTGTACTTATTCACCTTCTGGTTTGATTCCTGTTCATATTCCTGTATAATAGACATGATCTTCCAAATAGAGGGTTCATTAGGGGAAGTGAAGATAGTAGTGTTGTCAACATATGCTAAGTTATTAAGATCTAACTCCACTTAGGAATTCGATAACCAATATAGCAAGCATCCTCAAATACATGGTTCAGAGCCCTTGACATAACCTCAGAAGATAGGATAAAGAGAGCAGGGGATAGAGGGTCCCCTTACCTTACCCCCTAGTGGAGTGAAATAATCCAACTGACTGACCATTTAGCAAGATGGAGTACTAATTTTTGGAAATTATCCTCCATATAACATCCACTACCCCAGTAGAAAAACCCATTTTCTCTGAGGACCTTCATTAGAAAGAACAATGAAACTCTATCATAGACTTTAGCCATATCTAACTTTAGAACAACATTGGAAGGTTTCCCTCTTTTGCCTATATCAGTGATCAATTCTTGAGTTAATAGTACATTCTCCACAATGCTTCTCCCTTTAACAAAGCCAGATTGATTAGGGGAGATTAACTTAGGTAGAATCTCCTCCAACCTGTCATGAACAATTCTTGAGAGGATCTTATTCACAAAATTACTTAAACTAATAGGTCTCAAATCTGAAAAAGACTGCACATTGTCTTTTTTAGGAATGAGTACTAGATTAGTATGAGTAATAGACTTAGGAAGAGTGTTACCAGCAAAGAAGTTCAACACCATTCTAACCACATCTCCACCTACTATATCCCAACAAAATTGGAAAAATCTTCCAGATAACCCATCTGGACCCATGCACTATAACCATTAAGGTTGAACACAACCATTCTAATCTCATCTTCATCAAGAATTGCCCTTAGGCATGCATTGTTCTCCTCTGTAATAAGCTCAGGAATATGTTGTAGAAGCGGGAAGGCTGTTGCATCCCTGTCTTGAGTGAACTGCTTCTAGTAAAAGTCAATTGCTTTATTAGCAATGAGGCCTTCATCTTCTAGCCAACAACCCTGATCATTTAAAATCCTGGTCACCTTTAACATGTTTCTCCTACCTTTTACAATGTTGTGGAGGAATTTTGTGTTTCTATCCGCACTTTCAAACCAATCATAACCAGCCTTATGCAACCAAAATCTTTCCTCTAAGTGAAGATATTTAATGTATTCAACTTTGGCCTTTTGCATGTTTTCTCTATTTTCCTGAGTTGGGGATTATTCAAATAACTTCTCCTTAATCTTAGAGATCTCTTCTCTAATGATTAACTGCTAAAAGATATCCCCACAAGTGTGTCTACTCCATAAGGTGAGGGTCTTCTTTACATGTTTGATCTTTCTTTTGAAATCTAAGAAAAGATTGTCAGAGTAATCCATATCCAGTTTCTTCTGACCACCTTTTTGAAATTTGCATAATCAGTCAAAAATTTCAAGAATTTGAAAGGCTTATAGAAGTTGGTAGAACTCTTCTCACATCTAAGTAGCTTGGGGGCATGGTCATATCCATCTTTGGGTAAGTTCTCCATCTCTGAGTGTGTGAATAAGTTTTGAAAAGCAACATTTGTAAACATTCTGTCAAGCCTCTCAAAAATACAATCATCTCCTGCTCTTCCATTCCACCAAGGGAATGGACTTCCCTTGTGATGAATCTGTACCAGATCACAGGATTCAACATAGTCTTTAAAGTCGTCTATATCTTCATCCACCACAAGTAATCCTCTAATTTTTTCTGAAGCATTCAAAAGCGCATTGAAGTCCCCCCTATGATCCAAGGACTAGAGAGACCATTGGCAGTAGAGAAGATGTTATCCCATAGGTCTACTCTCTGGTTTCTATCACACTTAGCATAGACTAATGTCACCAAAAGAGATAGATCAAGGGCCTGATTAGTTAGAGTCAAGGATAGTTGTTGTTCTGTATCACTCACCATTGTAGAATTGAAATCATGATTAACAAAGCACCTGATATTTCCATTACAGTTATGAAACATGAGAGGCATCTGTAATCTCCTTCCATATCTATTGATGGATCTAGTATGTTGAAAAATTTCTAAGAGTGCTATGAAGCAAATTTATGGAATTTGTGAAACATCTGAACTCTCTGAAAAGCCTTCTATGACTTAAAAGATCTGATATTCCAAATAAAATCCTTCATAATTGTTTCTTACTATGAGAACCTCCTTCTTTTTGGCTGAACTTTGCTGGGTTGTACAACCTCTCCATTACCCTATTTTTTCCCTTTCCTTGCTGATTTAATGGATTTAATAGTTCTTGGGGATAGATCTGCATATCTAAATATCAGGTCTTCTTGAAAATCTGTGATGTTATTATCCTCTCCACCTTCTATCAGTTCAACAAGCTCCCCATGTTCATCAATTTTGTGTGTAAGAATGTTATGTAGCATTGCATTAGGGGGTTTTGCATAACCAATCCATAGTTGTTCATCAACAACTATTAGAATGTCAACAATGGCCAGATTATAATCACCTAAATTGGCACTTAGTTCATCATTACTTTTGGCCATCACTTCACTAATATTCAGATCTTTGTTAACTATTGAAATAACTTGATCCTATTTCTGATTAACATTTCCTTACTATTGTATTACAGGGATCATGGACAGTGAGGTATCAACAGTTGATGGTGTGTCTTCAATGGCTTTAGGCACCATTTTATCACATGTTTCCTCATGTGGCTTGTGTTTCTCAATCTCAACTGAAGCTTTCTCCTTTCTTGTAGATTCTTCCTGATTCTTAGCTGGTGCTGTGGCTTCCTTCTTTTTTTCCTGGTTGTGATAATACCTAGTGATCCAGTCCTTGATGGTTAACTCCTTAACCCCCTCCCCTTGTTTCTTATTTTCTTTGGAGTTGCTGCTGGATGTAATAATTATGGTAGATGATTGTATATGCTTCTCTCCTTCCTCTATGAGTGCTTCACAAGTGTTGGTATTACTGATCCCTCTTACATGTGTTGTAGCCTTTTCACTCAGGTATCCTTTGTTATCCTTGGTGATGGTGAATCTTTTCTTGGTGGGATTCTATTTCTATGTCTGACCATGATATTTTCCCCTTTGACCCCTTGATGTATTGGTCTCCATATCTCCATTTTGGGAATTATTTTGGGAACTATTCTCTTGTTGATCATTCTCTAGATGGTTTTGCTTCAGTTCTGGATGAAGAATTCTATAATCTTGCTCATTATACCCTTGTAACTTGCACTTCTTGCAATACTAAAGAAGGAAATCATAGTTAATCTTTACCTGTTCAACTCTAGATTCCTCATTGGACGCATTTACAATTTCCATTTCAACATATGTAGAGAGATCTGCCAATAGGTCTACCTGCACCTTGACCCTAGCACAACTAGGTCTAGTCTTGTTCGTAGTAGCCATGTCGAGGTGAGTAGGTTTTCCAACCGCTGATGCTAACAAAAACAGAGACTCTTTCACAAAGAAGGTTGACTTGAGATCAGGGAAGGAGATCCATGCCATTGTTTGGGTTGTTTCTTCATTAGTCTTAAACTTAGCATCATAAATTAAAGGCCACATTTGATAGGAGTAGCCATCCTTAGCGTTAATGTAGTATACATTTTTTGACATAAGATTGATAAAGTCTTCAATCTGGTCAAAACGCATTAGGATGTGATGATTTCTCAATAAGCCAATTGTACAGTCACCTTTCACATTGAGCTGTTTGGGAATCTGTAATCTGAGATCATCTAAATCTTGCCATCCATAGGAGAATTTACCAATGAAAGCATATTGCAATTACTCTATTACGTTCATCTGATCCACCTCTTCCTCTGTCCACCTGACACGAGGAATCCCATTAATGTAGTTGAGCTTTTTAATGGGGATAGGAACTACAGCTTGTTTCGTTAGTGTTGTGGCATTGATGTTAGCAGTTGGTTTCAGTAAATTCACATATTGATTCAATTGTGGAGCAGGTCCTGAACTGGGCAATGGGTCGCTAGGAAAATTAGGAAGAGTGAGGGTTTTTTGTGGTAGTGAAGGGAAATTATCAAGAGTATTAGTTAGGGGTGACTGGTCAGCCCTAGGAATAGGCTGACTAGCGGCCAGATTGGCCATTTCCAATGGTGATGTATTTTTTTTAAAAAAGGATGAGGCCTCAAAACAGTTTGAGCCCCAAGCCATTGCTTTATTTGCCTTACAGTTAAGTCACCTTTGTGAGTTAATTATAAGAACCTAAAGGTTAAACCAATTAAATGTATATTAAAAATTCCTCTCTTCATAATAGTGCACCCATACTCTTAAAGTCCTAAATCAACATCTAGTTTGATCGAATTCGTACCTTGATATTTGACTTCGCTTATGTATTTGATCATTTTTTCTCAGCAAGTGTATGTCACAAACATGATAACATGATATGTGTCATTAATTTTTTTATAAAAAGAAAGTACTTAAAATCAAACTTTAAGTACTACTTCTTCAACAACAATAAAAATACTCCTTCATCTTTTTTTTTATCTAGACGTCATTATTTTCTCTTCCGCCCCATGAAACTTTAGATCCTTTTATCTCTTCTTTTTTGTGTTGAGAGAGAGTAGCCAAAAAGGTTTATTCCAGGAGTGAAAGAGAACCTAGTTGGTACCCCATTTTATCCTCCCCCACTTCAACAATTAGATTTTTATAAAAACTCTACTTGTGTTCATGTTTTTACCACCTTGGCTTTAGTGTTTTAGTGGTCTCCACTATAGGTTAGTGCAACAATATTTTAGGTGAAGCCTCAATGAATAACAATATTATCCATTTAACCGTTGGAAAAAATAAAGCACTAACAAAATGCACAACAAGATAGCAGCAAAAAAATACCCAAGTTAAAATTTATAAAAATTATTTGAACCAAGAAGAGACCTCAAATACAAATTTAAATAGGTATAGGAAGCATCTAATTACCAATAAAATATAAATACGTCAAGGAAAAATAATTCAAGCATACGAGACATCAAATTTACGTGAAAAACCTCTTCAGTGTGAAGAGTAAAAATCACATCACAAAGAGTTAAAAAAATTCTCCAAATGTCTACAACATTAATTTTAAACAAATAGCAACAATAACAAAAAGAACACCAACCAAACAAAAGAAGATTGGAAGAAAATCACCCAAAAATGCAGCTACTGTTCATGGGCTAAAATCTGAAGTTATGAGACTCTAAATCATGCTATGTCAGTTCCAAATAAAATATTAATATTATAGGATGAAGATCTCCAAAAATATTAACTCAATCGGGCAAGGAACGAAGAGGGAATAATAATTTGAAGTTGGTTGTTAGGACTGAAAATTATGTGCAAAAATTTTGGACTTTCTCTCTCTATATGGATTCTCTCTCACTCTTTTTTCTTGCCAAAAATAATACACAAAATGTCTGCAAATATATTTATATATATACAAAGTAGGCTAGTGTAAGTGAGTATTTATTTATCCACATAGAAAAGAAAAAAAGCACAAAACATAGTAATTCTCCTCTTCCCAACTATGTGGAGGAGACTACCAATTTGATGATCATGCAATTGTAATGACCGGGTCCATCATTACGGGTAAACCATTCGTGTCAATTTTTAGAGTAAGAAAACTCCGAATTTGGGAGTTTGAAATTCTGGGATAGGCTAGTCTCGGCTGGTTTTGGAGTGAGGTATAGTCTAGGGCAATCAAGGTGAGGATTGGGTTTAATGCCTTAATTCAAGCTAGTTTTCCTCGTAGCTAACTCATAAAGGAGTCCGAGGGACTTTTCGGAATCGAATTCAGGTAAGTAAAACTCCCGGAATCGAGGTTGATGTAAAGAGGTTATTTCGGGACGTCGGGAAAATACGTGTGTTGTAAAATGGAATAGTTTTGGAGATTTTACGACTTTCTTTCCCCTGTCAACCTCTATAGCGGAAAAATTACCGCTACAGCAAAGTCAATGCTGGTCAGCCTCCGCCATAGCGGACGACACCACTACAGTGGTACTGCTATAGCAGGGCTGACTGCTATAGCGGAGCATGACGGGATTTAATCCATAAACCTCCCCAAAAATATTCAGTTTTCACAAGTTCATTTGGGAGAAGGGCTAGGGAAATTTCAGGCATTTTCCTCCATTCTTCATCATTTTTGTTCCCTAAGGTAAGGTTTCTACTCCTCGAACTCCGTAATACTTTTCCTATGCGGTAGAATTGCTAGGAGTGGACTTGGAGAAAGGCTTGGAATGACTTAGGGAGGGTAGAATCCAGGGGAAAAAGAGGATTTTATGTGTAGAAGTTCTTGGGTGTTACTAATGTTACTGCCTTATAATCATGTGACCTTAATTCCCTAATTGTTTCCATAAAAATGGTAGAACTAGGTGAATTAATGGCAGGGAAGCTCAGGAAAAAGGTGGAATGATCATGGGAGGCCTGGGGTTTAGGATTTTGCGTAATCTGGGTAAATTGTAGGCCATATAAATTGATTCTTGGTCATTGCGTGTTGTTTTAGACCAAGAATTGGCAAGAACTTTGGGAAACGGGAAAGCTCTGGTTATGTAGAGATTTGGATCATTTCGAGGTAGGTGATGGTTGCTTCCTGTATGATTTGTGTGCTTAAGTACTCTTGTCTAAGTATTTGTATGAGATGCATTGCTTAGGGAATGATTAGAAATGTCTAATAGTTCTATTATCAGTCTGGTAAATTGAACGTTGTATTGTGCTTGTTGGTTTACAAGTTGATTGTTCATTTATGTGATTGTGTATTGTTGACTTTGGTAGTCTCGGGTACCACGCCTGGTACGGGATAACACTAACGGTTGGCTCGGTTACCACGCTTGGTACGGATAATACTATTGATTAGCTCGGGTACCATGCCTGGTACGGGTTTACTTTCTTGTATTTCTGCATCCTTATTTAATGGTTTCCTGAGTAGACCGGGTTGTGAACTTGAATTGTGGTTGCATATTTTGGTCCTTGAGAGGCAGGGTTGTTACATTGCTTTACAAGTTGGTCTTGGTGTAGACCAGGTTGTTGATTGACACTTAGGTGTTGTCTAGAGGGGATCCAGGGTGGGTCTAGGATATGTGACGAGGGATAATTGTTATTGTTGTGGATTGTTGATCATAATTGTTAAGTGGTTTACATGTGGAACAAGTTAGGTAGAGACCTGTAGTCTAGGAGTACCTGTTGACTTGCCTATGTGTTTCTCTACTCTTACTTTAATTCTGTACTAATCATACACTGTTTATTCGGAACTGGATGATGATCCTTCCAGTACACGGTGGTTGTGTACTGATACTGCACTTGCTTGTCTTTTTGTGAGTACAAGAAATCTTTCGGCGATTGATGCACGACCTCACTTGTAGGCCAAACTTTCTGAGATATCAAGGGTGAGCTAATCGACCGAGTTGCCTTGGTGTCCATCTAGGTTGAGTTGTGGCCCATTTGTTCGGGATTAGACTATTTCATTTGTTTTGGGGTTGCATCCCCGTACTCTAGTATGTTCAAATCCTTTTGAGTGAAGACATGCTGCAAACTGCGATGATCAGTGAACACTTCACACTTAACACCATAGAGATAGTGTCTCCAAATCTTGAGTGCAAAGACCACCGCTGCCAACTCTAAATCGTGAGTATGATAGTTTCTCTCATGCACCTTCAACTGCCTAGAAGCATAGGCTATCACATTCCTATCCTGCATAAACACAACACCCAAACCGGAATGTGAAGGATCACAGTAAACAATAAAGTCTTTACCTTCAATCGGTTAGGACAAAATAGGATCCGTGGTCAGAAGTGTCTTGAGCCAGAAAATAGCTAGAATGGGCAGTTTGGCTTGTTTGGGGGTGTCCAAACGACCACTGGCAAGGGAAATTCAGGCATTGGAGTCCAACCTCATGCACTTGGGTATTTCAGAGCAAGGTGGGATCTTGGCCAGTGTTGAGGTCAAATCCACATTCATAGAGGAAGTAAAGGCCAAACAGTTTCAGGATTCGCAGTTGAGTAGGCTTCGAAGCAAAGCAATATCCAGAGAGTCTGGGGATGCCACATTGGACTCTGGCGGTGTGTTAAATTATAGAGGAAGGATATGCGTTCCTCGGGTTGATGACATGATTAATAAGGTGTTGGCAGAGGCTCATGGTTCACGGTATTCAACTCATCTGGGTGTAACCAAGATGTACAGGAATTTGAGGCTACTTTATTAGTGGCCTGGGATGAAAAGGGACATAGTTAATTTCGTGTCCAAGTGTCAGAATTGCTAGCAGGTAAAGTATGAGCACCAGAGACCTGCATGACTACTTTAGAGGATGCCCATTCCAGAGTGGAAGTGAGAGAGAATACCCATGGATTTTGTGGTGCGTCTCCCCAAGACTTTGGGGAAGTATGATTCTATTTGGGTCATTATTGACAGACTGACCAAGTCAGCTCACTTTATTTCGGTCATGGTGGATTATAATATGCAGTAATTGGCTAAGATCTACGTGAAGGAGATTGTCAGATGTCATGGTGTGCCATTGTCCATCATTTCAAACAGGGGTACGCAGTTTACTTCCAAGTTTTGGGGTAAGTTGCATGAGGAGTTGGTCACTCAAATCACCTTTAGTACAACCTTCCATTCTCAGACTGATGGTCAGTCGGAGAGGATGATTCAGGCATTGGAGGACATGCTGAGAGCATGTGTGATTGACTTCTGGGGTCATTGGGACCAGTTTGTACCATTGTGTGAGTTCTCATACAATAATAGCTACCACTCCAGTATTGACATGGCACCATTCGAGGCCTTGTATGGGAGGAGTTATAGGTCACCGATTGGGTGGTTTGAGAAAGACGATGTGAAGCCTTTGGGCGTTGACTTTGTAAGGGAAGCGCAAGACAAAGTAAGAGGTATTCAGGCCAAATTGCTAGCTACCCAAAGTAGGCAGAAGGAATATGCGGATCGCAAGGTCCGGGACATGGAATTTTAGGTTGGTGAACAAGTGTTGTTGAAAGTGTCACCAACGAAGGGAGTCATGCAATTAGGTAAGAGGGGTAAGCTCAGCCCCCGGTTCATCGGACCGCTGGAGGTTCTTGAGATCGTAGGGCCCGTCGCCTACAGATTAGCACTGCCGCCCAGTCTGTCCGGTGTCCATCAGGTGTTTCATGTATCCATGCTAAAGCGATACCATAGGGATGGGGACTACATCATCAAGTGGGATGAGGTATTTCTTAATAAGGATCTTCGCTATGAAGAGGAGACAATTTTGATTCTTGATTGGGATGTCCAGAAATTGAGGACAAAGGTGATCAGTATGGTAAAAAAGTTCAATGGAAGCATCGTTCGGTTGAGTTAGCTGATAACGCCCAAACTACACCTCAAATTAACGAGACGTAAGCGGTCGTAGTCAAATATAGAACCCAACAAAGGTTGGGGTCGAATCCCACAGAGAATATGGTGAAGATTAAGCCTTTAGTGAAGTATGTGACTAGTCGTCAATAGTTTCCGGTAAATAGGGGGGTTTTGTGTAAACAATGCATAAACAAAACGAACAATTAACGTATGAATGATAATCAATAGGAGAATGAACTAGGGAAGTGTTTACCATGGCGTTGGTAACAATGTCGATCCTAAGCTTAATCAGGTTCTTTTTATATGCGTGTCACGATGTGATTGAAGTAATGGTATTGTCTAAACGTCTCTCGACCAAATAAACAAATTTCCTTTTCTATTCTCTCGACCTCGAAAAGATGTGCTTTTTAGATTTCAATCCTAAACATCAAGTAGATTAATTTAGTTACAGCATTAATCATTAGACGAGAGTTAGTAGTCTCGAATCCTTGTTGTTAATCAAGTTTCCCAGTTTTAATCTCTTTACTCAAGCAAATTAAACCTAGGCATGTTCTAATGTTTGCAACCACTAGAAAACGTTAAATAATGAATGATTAACAACGTGACAATACATATATTGAACCCAACGCTACCCGAAATCTATATCGCTACGTTTGCCATGGCTCCCACAACCCTAGTTGTGGGAGGTTTAGTTAATCCTGCTTGTAGAAGAATAGAAGAAAGTTATATCCAGAATGCTCTTTTTCGCGTATTTCCTTCCGTTTCCATGTTTGTCTCCATTTCCTACAAATATAACATAAAAACATCAAAAACGACGACGGTTGCTTGAAAACGTACGATTGTTCTTAGTTAAAAGGAGTCGAAAGTGCCATAAATTGGCGGCACATTCTCTTTATGTCATGTTGCTTGAGGACAAGCGAACGTTTTAAGTTGAGGGTGTTGATGTGCCGCCATTTTATGGCACTTTCGACTCCTTTTAACTAAGAACAATCGTACGTTTTCAAGCAACCGTCGTCGTTTTTGATGTTTTTATGTTATATTTGTAGAAAATGGAGACAAACATGGAAACAGAAGGAAATACGCGAAAAAGAGCATTCTGGATAAGAGTGACGGTTCAGGTGACGGTCCGTCAAGGGTGTGACGGTCCGTCACCCAAACCGTCACACCAAGGCAGCAAGTGAGGCAGTCCGCTGCCTAAGGGTGACGGTCCAGGCGACGGTCCGTCAACCCTGTGACGGTCCGTCAGCCTGGCCGTCACACCTGGGCAGTCCGCTACGCGGAATCCGAACGTTTTTGGGATTGGTTTTCTAGACTCCTATAAATACCCTATGTTAGGTTTATTTTACATATCACCCTTTCAAATAGTTTTTACACGTTTTTACAATAGTTTGAGGAGTTTTAGTCGACTTGGAGATCAAGAACCACGTTTTCTACTTCTTGAATTCGTGTTCTTGAATCGTTCTTGGGGATCTTGTTATTTTCTTGTTCTTGGAATAATTGAAGATTGTTTTCAGTACATTGTAAGGATCTCTTTTCTTTATTATGAATATAACTTTCTTCTATTCTTCTACAAGCATGATTAACTAAACCTCCCACAACTAGGGTTGTGGGAGCCATGGCAAACGTAGCGATATAGATTCCGGGTAGCGTTGGGTTCAATATATGTATTGTCACGTTGTTAATCATTCATTATTTAACGTTTTCTAGTGGTTGAAAACATTAGAACATGCCTAGGTTTAAGTTTTCTTGAGTAAAGAGATTAAAATCGGGAAACTTGATTAACAACAAGGATTCGAGACTACTAACTCTCGTCTAATGATTAATGCTGTAACTAGATTAATCTACTTGATGTTTAGGATTGAAATCTAAAAAGCACATCTTTTCGAGGTCGAGAGAATAGAAAAGGAAATTTGTTTATTTGGTCGAGAGACATTTAGACGATACCATTACTTCAATCACATCGTGACACGCATATAAAAAGAACCCGATTAAGCTTAGGATCGACATTGTTACCAACGCCATGGTAAACACTTCCCTAGTTCATTCTCCTATTTATTATCATTCATACGTTAATTGTTCGTTTTGTTTACGCATTGTTTACACAAAACCCCCCCTATTTACCGGAAACTATTGACGACTAGTCACATACTTCACTAAAGGCTTAATCTTCACCATATTCTCTGTGGGATTCGACCCCAACCTTTGTTGGGTTCTATATTTGACTACGACCGCTTACGTCTCGTTAATTTGAGGTGTAGTTTGGGCGTTATCAAAAAGCAACCACTAGAAAATGCCTAGGTTTAATTTGCTTGAGTAAAGAGATTAAAACGAGAAACTTGATTAACAACAAGGATTCGAGACTACTAACTCTCGTCTAATGATTAATGCTGTAACTAGATTAATCTACTGATGTTTAGGATTGAAATCTAAAAAGCACATCTTTTCGAGGTCGAGAGAATAGAAAAGGAAATTTGTTTATTTGGTCGAGAGACGTTTAGAGGATACCATTACTTTAATCACATCGTGACACGCATATAAAAAGAACCCGATTAAGCTTAGGATCGACATTGTTACCAACGCCATGGTAAACACTTCCCTAGTTCATTCTCCTATTGATTATCATTCATACATTAATTGTTCGTTTTGTTTACGCATTGTTTACACAAAACCCCCCCTATTTACCGGAAACTATTGACGACTAGTCACATACTTCACTAAAGGCTTAATCTTCACCATATTCTCTGTGGGATTCGACCCCAACCTTTGTTGGGTTCTATATTTGACTACGACCGCTTACGTCTCGTTAATTTGAGGTGTAGTTTGGGCGTTATCAAAAAGTGGCGCCGTTGCCGTAGTGATCAATAGACAATACAGAAATCTTGGTGCCCTCACCACAAAGAAATCCCACACACAAGATTCGGGACTAGGTAGCGCTCACACTCACAAACAATTTCAAACAATGCACATGCGATACCATAGGCTTGCCCTTACTATTCTATTTCAGTTCTTCAGAAAGCCGCTCAGGATCACTACAGGACTTGTTTTGGCTTGTAATGAGGCTTCAGGTGCAGGTAGGATACATTTAGGGGTTAGTGACTAAGCCCTCCTTGGAACTACCGATGTCTTATTACCAGCAACGGTGCCACTTTTTGATAACGCCCAAACTACACCTCTAATTAAAGAAGCGTAAGCGGTCGTAGTCAAATATAGAACCCAACAAAGGTTGGGGTCGAATCCCACAGAGAATATTGTGAAAGTTCAAGTCTTTAGTGAATTATGTGACTAATGGTCAATAGTTTCCGGTAAATAAAGGGAGGTTTTGTGTAAACAATGCGTAAACAAAACGAACAATTAACGTATGAATGATAATCAATAGGAGAATGAACTAGGGAAGTGTTTACCATGGCGTTGGTAACAATGTCGATCCTAAGCTTAATCGAGTTCTTTTTATATGTGTGTCACGATATGATTGAAGTAATGGTATCATCTAAACGTCTCTCGACCAAATAAACAAATTTCCTTTTCTATTCTCTCGACCTCGAAAAGATGTGCTTTTTAGATTTCAATCCTAAACATCAAGTAGATTAATTTAGTTACAGCATTAATCATTAGACGAGAGTTAGTAGTCTCGAATCCTTGTTGTTAATCAAGTTTCCCGGTTTTAATCTTTTTACTCAAGCAAATTAAACCTAGGCATGTTCTAATGTTTGCAACCACTAGAAAACATTAAATAATGAATGATTAACAACGTGACAATACATATATTGAACCCAACGCTACTCGGAATCTATATCGCTACGTTTGCCATGGCTCCCACAACCCTAGTTGTGGGAGGTTTAGTTAATCCTGCTTATAGAAGAATAGAAGAAAGTTATATCCAGAATGCTCTTTTTCGCGTATTTCCTTCCGTTTCCATGTTTGTCTCCATTTCCTACAAATATAACATAAAAACATCAAAAACGACGACGGTTGCTTGAAAACGTACGATTGTTCTTAGTTAAAAGGAGTCGAAAGTGCCATAAATTGGCGGCACATCATTAGCCACTTCGGAAACCAAGAGGGACATGCGGGACAAGTACCCTCACTTGTTTGAGGATACAAGTACTACTCTTTCCTTCTTTATCTTTCCATATTTTTGGGTTTGATCATTCAGGGATGAACAATGGGTAAATTGGTATCTGTTGTAATGATCGGGTCTGTTGTTACGGGTAAACCATTCGTGCTAATTTTTAGAGTTCAAAAACTCTTGGTTTGGGAGTTTGAAATTCTAGGCTAGGCTAGTCTCGATCAGTTTTGGAGAGAGGTATGGTCTAGGGTAATCCGGGTGAGGATTGGGTTTAATATCTTGATTCGAACTATTTTTCCTCGTAGCTAACTCATAACAGAGTCCGGGGGACTTTTCAGAATCAAATTTGGGTAAGTAGAACTCCCAAAATCGAGGTTGACATGAAGAGGTTATTTTGGGATGTCGGAAAAATAAGTGTGTTGTAAAATAGACTAGTTTTGGAGATTTAATGACTTTTTGTCCCATGTCAACTGCTATAGTTGTTGACACTCAGCAACAATGACCTCTACTATAGCGAAAAAATTACCGCTACAGCGAAAGTCAACGCCGGTCAGCCTCTGCCATAGCGGACGAATCTGCTACGGCAGTACCGCTATAGCGGAGTGGTAAGCTATAGCAGAGCGTGATGGAATTTAATACAGAAACTTCCCCAAAAATATTCAGTTTTCACAAGTTCGTTTGGGAGAAGGGATAGGGAAATTTCAAGTATTGTTCCTCAATTCTTCATCGTTTTATTCCCTAAGGTAAGGTTTCTACTCCTCGAACTCCGTAATACTTTTCCAATGCGGTAGAATTTCTAGGAGTGGACTTGGAGAAAGGTTTGGAATGACTTAGGGAGGGTAGAATCCAGGGAAAAAGGGGGATTTTATGTGTAGAAGTTCTTGGGTGTTGCTAATTTTACTCCCTTATGATCATGTGACCTTAATTCCCTAATTGTTTCCATAAAAATGGTAGAACTATGTGAATTAATGGCGGGGAAGCTCAGGAAAAAAGGTGAAATGATCATGGGGGGCCTGGGGTTTAGGATTTTGCGTAATCTGGGTAAATTGTAGGCCATATAAATTGATTCTTGGTCATTATGTGTTGTTTTAGACCAAGAACTGGCAAGAACTTTGGGAAACGGGAAAGATCTGGTTGTGTAGAGATTTGGATCATTTCGAGGTAGGTGATGGTTGCTTCCTATATGATTTGTGTGCTTAAGTACTCTTGTCTAAGTATTTATATGAGATGCGTTGCTTAGGGAATGATTAGAAATGTCTAATAGTTCGGTTAGCAGTCTGGTAAATTGAACATTATATTGTACTTGTTGGTTTACAAGTTGATTGTTCATTTTTGTGACTGTGGATTATTGACTTTGGTTGGCTCGGGTACCACGCCTGGTATGGGATAACAATAAGGGTTGGCTTGGGTACCATGCCTGGTATGGGATAATACTGACGATTGGCTTGGGTACCATGCCTGGTACGAGTTTACTTTCTTGTATTTCTGCATCTTTATTTAATGGTTCCCTGAGTGGACCGGGTTGTGAACTTGAATTGTGGTTGTGTATTTTGGTCCTTGAGAGGCCGGGTTGTTACATTGCTTTACGAATTTGTCTTGGTGTAGACTGGTTTGTTGATTGACACTTAGGTGTTGTCTAGAAGGGATACAGGGTGGGTCCAGAATATGTGACGAGGCATAATTGTTATTGTTGTGGATTGTTGATCATAATTGTGAAGTGGTTTACATGTGGAACAAGTTAGGTAGAGACTTGTAGTCTAGAAATACCTGTTGACTTGCCTATGTGTTTTTTTACTCTTACTTGATTTTTGTACTGTTCATACACTATTTATTTGGAACTAGATAATGATCCTACCATTACACGGTGGTTGTGTACTAATAATGTACTTGCTTGTCTTTTTGTGAGTGCAGGAAATCTTCCAGCGGTTGATGCACGACCTCACTTGTAGGCCAGACTTTCCGAGATATCAAGGGTGAGCTAATCGACCGAGCTGCCTTGGTGTCCATCTAGTTTGAGTTGTGGCCCATTTATTCGTGCTTAGACTATTTCATTTGTTTTGGGGTTGCATCCCCGTACTCTAGTATTTGATAGATGTTTGGTACATTGACTTTCAGATTCTAGGGAGGGATTTCCGTAGTTTATTTTATTATAGAGTTGATTTTATTGATGAATGATTGCTAGGTTACATTCTTGCACTGGTTTTAAGCTGTTAGGCTAGGCTAAGAGTTGGAATCTATTGGTTCGCTCATCCGGGGGTTGAGTGGGTGCCACTCATGACGGTCTGGGTCGTGACAACAACATTCATCAAACTTCTCTCTTGAAAAATCTTTAGTCATTATGTATGAATCATTATCATATGTATAAATACTTACAAGTTCAAGTAACTTAGAATCTAACACATCTCAAATCCAATAGTATTTCACATCAATGTGTTCAGATCGACCATGAAATATAGAATTCTTGCCAAGATTAATAGCACTTTAACTGCTGCAATAATGCATATATCTCTATTGAGCACAACCAACCTACTTCAAGAATTTCTTGATCCAGAGACACACTTTATATGCTTCAATGACAATAATAAGCTCAACTTTTATAGTAGATAGATCAACACAGTTTTGTAACCTAATTTTTCAAGATACAACCCCCTGCAAAATTAACCAAGTACCCTGAAGTAGACTTGTCAGTATAAATATCATCAATAATATCTCAATCAATGTAACCACAAAGAGTAGGATTCCATGTTCTAAAATACAAACTTAAACTAGAAGTACCACAAAGATATCTCATAATTCACTTTACAACATTTCAATGCTTTCATCCTGGATTAGAAAGAAAATAGCTAATATACCAACAACATGAGCAATATATAGTCTTGTACAAACCATTGCATACATCAAACTATCAATGACTGAAGCATAAGGAACTTGCTTCATATCTTCCTTCTCATCATCATTGGAAGGATACCGTTTCGTGCTCAATTTGAAGTGCATAGCTAAATCTGTACTGAAAATCTTAGCTTTATCCATGGTGAATATATAAAGTACTTCCTGAACGTACTTCTGTTGTTATATGAGAATTAACACAATGATAAAAACTGATCCCAATAACCTCCAAAATCAATCACACATGCTCTCAACATGTCCTCAAACACCTGAATCGTCCTCTTTGACTGACTGTCCATCTGAGGATGAAAAGATGTGCTAAAAGTGAGATGGGGGCATAAATCTTTATGTAACTTCCCCCAGAACTTAGAAGTAAGCTGTGTACTTCTAACTGAAATGATGGAAAGAGGCACCCCATGCAACCTCACTATCTCCTTGACGTAGATCTTGGCCAACTGCTGGGAGTTATAATCCACCCTGACCAGAATAAAATAAGCCGACTTTGTCAGCCTTTCCACGATGACTCAAATGGAATCATACTTTCCCAAGGTCTTAGGAAGACGTACCACAAAGTCCATGGCTATCCTTTCCCACTTCCACTCAGAAATGGGCATCCTTTGAAGTAACATGTAGTTGATGTTCATATTTCACATGCTGACAGTTTTGACACTTAGAAACATATTGAACTATGTCCCTCTTCATCCCAGGACACTAATAAAGCTACCTTAGGTCCTTGTAAATTTTGGTTAAGTCTGGATGAATCGAGTACCACAAATCATGAGCTTTTGGCAACATATTTTGTATCAAGTCATCAACCCGAGGGACACAAATCTTCCCTCTAAAGCATAACACCCACATACGTAAGGTGTAGCATTCGGGGCCTCCCTAGATACCACCTTGTTCCAAAGCTTGTTCAATTGTACATCTTGAAAATGTTTGGCTTTGATTTATTCCAGAAATATGGATTTAACCTCAATGCTGGCCAACACTCCACACTTTTCTAAAATGCCCAAGTGCATGAACTAGGATTCTAGAGTTCGAATCTATCTAGCCAAGGGTCGCTTGGATACCCCCAAACAAGCCAAACTGCCCATGCTAACTGCTTTTTAGCTCAATACGTCTGCCACCATATTTCCCTTACCCGGATGAGACTGGATGGTCATGTCATAATCTTTCAACAACTCCATCCACCTTCTCTATCTCAGATTCACATTTTTCTGTGTAAACACATGCTACAGGCTGCGGTGGTCTGTAAACACTTCACACTTGATACCATAAAGGTAGTGTCTCCAAATCTTGAGTGAAAAAACTACCACTGCTAACTCCAAGTCGTGGGTTGGGTAATTCATCTCATAAGGCTTCAATTTCCTTGAAGCATATGCTATAACATTCCTGACGTGCATCAACACAACACCCAAACCCAAGTGTGAAGCATCACAAAAGATAATGAAATCCTTACCTTTAACCGGCAATGATAGGATAGGAGTTGTAGTCAGAAGCATCTTGAGTTTTTGGATGCTCTCCTCACACTTGTCAGACCAAACAAAAGGCACCTGCTTCTGAGTCAATCTTGACAAGTGAGTAGCAATGGAAGAAAAGTTCTTTACAAACCTCCGATAATAACCCACAAGACCCACAAAATTCCAAACCTCAGTCACAAAGCTAGGTCAGACCCAACTCTTAACTTCCTCGATCTTTTGGGGATCCACCATTACCCTTTTTTAAAAACCACATGCCCTAAGAAAGCAACCAAAATTCACATTTAAAAAACTTAGCATATAAATTTTGTCTCCTCAAAATCCCCAGAATAATACAAAGATGCATTGCATGCTCCTCCTTACTCTTGGAGTAAATCAGAATATTGTCTATAAATACAATCACAAATGAGTCCAAAAATGACTTGAGGACACCATTCATCTAACTCATGAAAGTCACTGGCGCATTAGTCAACCCAAATGATATTACCAGGAACTCATAATGCCCATACCGAGTTCATAAAACCATTTTAGGTATATGATCAGGCCTAATTTTCAACTAGTGATACTTGACCTCAAGTTAATCTTTGAAAACACCAAATCACCCTACAACTGGTCAAAAAGGTCATCTATGCGGGGTAGAGGATACTTATTTTGGATGGTAACCTTGTTCAATTGTCTGTAGTCCATACACATCCTCATACTACCATCCTTATTTTTCACAAACAAGACCAGAGCACCCCAAGGTGAAGCATTGGGATGAATAAATCCCTTATCTAGGAGTTCCAAAAGCTGAGTCTTAAGTTTCCTCAACTCTGTCGGAGCTATACGATAAGGAGGAATAGAGATTGGGCGAGTGCCTGACTCTAAATTTATATAGAAGTCAATGTCCTTGTCCAGAGGAATGCCAGGCAAATCTGCCAGAAATACCTCCTGAAATTCAGAAACCACTGTTGATACCCAATTTTTGCCCTCCACATTCGTAATTAATTTCGAGCTTCTACTATTTTTAACAATTTTGAAATAATTATTTTTATAGGATTTTAGAAATTTCAAAATTAATTTGAGGATAATTTAATAATTTTAAATGAAATATATATACTCTATATTTAATTGTATAGGAGTATATAAATTTTACTCAAAATAAGCTTTTTTAAAATTATCTTGAATAAAAATCGTGTTTAAAATGAAAAATACTTTATTTTCTTCAAATTGATTTAAAAACAAGAAATAATTGAATGATTAGGTCTTTGATTTTAAATGGGTTACTTATTTATCTATTAAGATAATTATTCTTAATTGTTAAATATAGAATCTCGACAAATTAATTACGCAATTAATTTAATTCATTTCAATTTCGGTCTAATGTCCTTAATTTACTCAATTTGTCCATGTTTTAAATTCCATTTGGCTAATATTCTGTGGCCAAATCCCTACATCTTTCAAACCCCAAACCTGTCCAGCCCACTCTCTCACACCCTTATACTTCTTTTTTCTCTCATCTCTCTTAACAGACCAAACAAACAACCCTTTGTTCTTCATCTCCTTCTCAGCTCAACAATAGCAAAACCCAAGGTGCCGTACTATAGTTCCCCTCGAATTCGTACCAAATAGCGTGCCTGGCATAAGGATCGTACCAAGAAGGTACTAGAGGTAGTGATGTGTCCTCAATCCTCATCTCCTCTTCATCCTTTGGCGAAATCTCGCTCAAGATTCCTATCCAAATGGTACAATTTCAACAGCTCATGGCCTTATCCCTTCAGGGATTTGAATTTCCTAAGTAAATTCCTCATAAACCCCTTGAAACACCCTCTTCCACACTGAAAATCATTCCCCAAAATCCCTCAAGTTCACCCTATAAATACCCTTTTTGTTTTCACTGTTCACCAAGGATTTTGGGGGCTGAAATTCTTGTAAGACTCCTTTGAGCTTAGAATTTTGGCTAAAAAGAATTCATAGTGGGTATTTTCTATCGCTAGTAGAACGAGGTTTCGATAGAAGTTTGTTTGTTCTCAGGTCGCTGCTATGAAGAAGGTAATCACCCTTTTGTCTTTCTTTTTTAAGTATTATGTCGAGTTATTTTTTTAAAATAAATTTTCATGTTGGTTGGGCTGGTCTTGTTTGATTTATATGAGGTGGTGTTAAGAAATCACGAATGAAAGTTTTAAAATCTGTTTATTGAACTTGTTGTCGAGTATTAAAGTTCTGAGAATTTTTTCTTTGTTTTCTTCTTCTCTGTTCTTTTCGTTTTAAAAATGGTTGTGTGTGTTCATGAGTAGTGCTTGTTTGTTTGTAAAGTTTTTGTATGAAGACCTACTTGATTTTCAATATCAAGTAAGACCTATTGGAAATTTGGTTTTACCTTCGAGACATGATCTTCAACTTTCTCATCGTGTCAATGTTAGAACGAATCAAAACGTTTTGAGAAACAATCTGTGAATTATGTGTTGGTTGTTTGAGAATTAAAAGAGATTAGATAACTTTCCCTTTCCTGTTTGTTTTCCTCTCATTTTGGCTTACCTTGATCTAGTTATGGTCATTTGGTGACAGCCTGTTTAAGAAATCTTCTATGACACTTCTTATATCATTTTCAACCTTCTTGATGATTAAATAAGATTAGTGAATCGAAGTTATATGCTTTGTCATTATCAGTTGTAGTCTAGATGAACTTTTAGAGTTAAGTTTTGACAATATTGTATTGTTCTTTCAAAAAACTCCTACTTAATCCTTCCCAATTCTTCTATTTATTATTTTCAGTTTTCTTGTTTAATCCTCAAATCTGTGTCATAAATGTATTGTCTTTACTGTTGAGTTTTATTTTTAAAGAACTGATTCAATGATCAAAACCTTCTTCCACCTTACTGTTAATAAGATTGATTTGTTGCTCTTTGCTCTTTTTTGTTTGGTAAGCTTATGTCCCTCAAATAGTTTTAACGTGGTAAAGAATATAAATTGGAAAGATTTTTTCCCCCTGTGAAATCATGCCTAAAACTGTCCCAATAACCTAAAGGTTTAAGTGTTAAAGAATAGATTATTGAATTCAGAAGTCGTCATGTACAATTATGGACTTAAAAGGATTCTATGTTTAAAATTTCTCTTGCTCATCAAAATGACAATTTGTAGGTAATATCCAACCAGTAATCTCATAAAAAATTTGATTCTGGATATGTGATTGATTCATTTGGTTCAAGTTTGCCTTCATGTGTTTAGTCCCTTAATTTCTCTTCATTGTTCATGACTACTTTAAGTGATTTGAATATGGTCTACAAGCTGTTTATTGCAAATAATATGTCTAGCTTTCGAATGATCGCGTTTGAACTTGCCTAGAAATTGACTGGGAAGATAGAGATTTGTGCATGATTCCCTTAAGATTAGCTTGTTTCTCTACTTTGTACCTAAGGTCTTTTATTTATGTGGGATTTTGAGGATGATGAAAAAGAAATCTTTCTTTGTTGATTTGATTCCATGACCTCAGTTAAAAATAAGTTTAAGTGTGATTTATGATTAATAAATTTAGAATTAAACGGTTGTTAACTTAATTGTGTGTTTGATATAACTTTGCTTAACCTTGTTTTAAATCCCAATTAAGTATATGCTAATCCTTATCATTTTCTTTATATGTAATTTTTTTCGAGTCCAATGGATTCCCTCCACTGCATTATCCCGTTAGGCTAAGCCTAACACCATCTTCGAGTTAACCCGCCAAAATTGAAGATCACAGGTTGAAGAAAAATTAGGTTAAAAGGCTTAATATTGATGCAGTAGCAACAACCTAGAATAAGCTGAGGAAGTCTCGAAGAAAATGGGCCTAAAACCCATAATTTCAAAATGCAGCAACAACCCAAAATAGGCTAGAAGTTTGCGAAAAAATAGACCATGAAGGTCTGAAATTAACAGATGCAGCAATAGTCCAAATGGACTAAATTGGAAGAAGTGGACCAAAAGTCAAAAATGTAGCAGCCAATGGGCTAAAAAGGCCCAAATGTTTAGACTTAGGACAGGTTTTGGACCAAAGTCCAATATCTAATTTAGCCAAAAGCTTAATTATTTCTTCTCTTCTCTTTATTTTGCTTAGTATTAGAATTATTGTATTTAATTTGGACTGATACTTTAACTTAGTGGATTTTCCCCACAAAGAGTAAACCTTTCTTGTTTAAATTTTCCTAAATCGTTCATGTTTTGTTCATGTAAAAAATGATGAAATGTCTTATGCTTTAATTGTCAAAACAAGTATGTTTTCTGTCACGACCCAACCTACCGGGCCATGCGTGCGCCTACTCTATGCAGCTAGATAGACGAACCCTTACCACCCGTCCAACAGGTAAGTAAGGAAAAACTCAAGTATAACCATAAAATCCTCCCTTTTAATACATAAAAACCTTTACAAACTTTTATTCAGGAAAACCCCTTTAAGAAGAATACAAATAAATAGTTTTACGTCTTAAATCACCCTCCCTAGGACCTAGTCTAAGACAGGTACAACAACTACTACAAGAATAATACAAGAAAAGTAAGATGACACAACTCCCACAGTGGAACAAAAGTAGAAGCTGTTGAAGATTTCCATCGTCCTGTACCTATGAAACATCACCAACCCTACAACCAGACTATACCCAAAAGGTATAGCAAGAGAAGAATCAGTACAAACACACGTACTGGTAGGCATCATCGGTCGACCTGAATCCACTCATACCATCATATAAGAAATCAGGGAAACCATGAAATTAACCAATGTAGTCCCATCCCCCAACATTCGCCTTTATCCAGACCCAATATCAACACCCATCTACTTATGGATTCTGCCTTAACCCTTCTTATCCCTTCCGCTGCTAACTCCCCCACTCGAGACTCTACACCCTAGCCCCTAGGACTTTGCGATTCACACTAACCTTAGACTACCCAAGTCACATTAAACTTGGACTTCCCAAGTCACCTTAACCTTAGACTTCCCAAGTTACCTTAACCTTAGACTTCCCAAGTTACCTCACACTAGTCCAATCCCTAGTCCAGTCCCGGACTACCACCCCATTCTATTAGTCAACCCCTATGGCTATACACCCAGAAAAAACCCAGTAACTTTCAATCTAGACCCACTACCCTCATGGAACTACTCACAAGTATTCGGACCTCTCAAGGATCCCTGGATAATTCTCACTATGATAATACCAGCTAGTCACACAATGCTAGGCTCTCAGTCATTCCGCTAGCTTATCAACCACATGTAATCCTCTTTATAACCATGATCAACAATCAAGACAACACTAAACATTTTCGTTCAACATATCCTAGACCCACCCTGGGATCCTCCTAACAACACCTAAGTGTTAAACATGTACCCCAGTCTACACCAAGACCAAACTCACAATCAAATAATAATGACCCGGCCTCTCAAGGATCATATGCAGTAATCACAATTTCAGAAACACAACCTAGTCCGCTCATGGAACCATTGAATGAATCAGTAATGCAATTAAAGCAACCCGTTCCACGCGTTGTACCCGAGCCAACTATTAGAAATTCCTGTACAAGGCATGGTACTCGAGCCAACCGTTAGTAAACCCATACCAGGCGTGGTACCCGAGCCAACTAAATGTCATAACAAGTCCAAATCAATCACACCTAATGAACAAACATACTTGTAAAACCAACAAGCAAACAAAAGAAGTTCATTTCACAAGACTAATTACCGGACAACTAGACATTCACAAAACATTCTTTAAACATGCATCTCATACACTACTATAGAATAGTATGTGAAAACATAATGCATATTGGAAATCAACAATCATCACCTACCCTTTCCCCGAGCACATAACTCAACCATTGACTCCCGTCCAAAGACCAAACCCCCCTTCATTCCTTTTTACACATAATTAGTAATTCCCTTTAGATACCCAAGATTTTCTGGTCCCCCAAACCTTCCCGATATCCCAGTCCCTGAATCCTATCATTTTTCCATACCTGAACAATATGTACAGCCCAAAAATATAACATCATTCAATAATCTGATTCAACCAAATACTAGTTCACACATAACCAAGACCACACTCCTCCGTACTACGTGCCCGAAGGCCTAAGCATGGATTTCCCTTTTCAACTATACAATAAGCATAAAAATGTAAATAGGTCAATCTACTCGATAAGAAAACCTAGCCTACCGTGATGCCAAGCAGCTGTGGAAATGCATTTTTGGCTCCATGAAGGTGTTCCCTGTCAGATGGTGAGTCCAAAGTTTGCATTTCCATATCCCTTCAGCCATAATCCCTCCTCTTCATGATTTTCAAACCTTGGAGTAGCATAGGAGGATTTTTGGAGAAACCCTCGTTTGTTTTCCAATTGTGGAGGAGAAGTCTTTTTATTAATTTTGCATTCTGAGGCTACTGCCTCCCATCATTCCTCTATGATGGATGGCCTCCGTTGTAGCACTACTGCTATAGAAGAATAAATACTGCTATAGTGGAGTGATGTCAGCCCGAACCAAATTTCAAAATTATAATTTTTCTGTCACGTCAATTTTGCTTAATACAAAACCTATTTTAATCATCTCAAAAAATTTGTTATAACGTTATTTCTAAAATAACGACGGATATGGTTGTTACAACCGATACCAATTTACTCATCATTCTTCCCCAAACAATCCAAATAAAATAGGATGAAAGGAACTAGTCTGGGACCCTCACTGTCCTAGGTGACCGCGTAATTATGAACCTACACAAAAATATCGATCTTCCCCTTAATTAGTCACACCGACTAAAAGGAACAAAATACTATGCTGCTCTGATGAGGAATTCCTGAGCTACCCAAAGAAAATTTACACGTGACCTCTCTCGAGCACCCAAGAAATCAGGGGCCTCAGATAATTTCGGAGCAAAAGAATTTTAAAAAATCCGGGAGAACCTTTCCTTTTCTAAAATGGACTGACACGTCCGCTATAGCGGACATTATACCACTATAGCAGTTCCGCTACAGCGGAGTACCAACCACTATAGCGGTTGGCAACATGTATAAATAGGGGAGAAATGGGTTTTCATCCCCATTCCCCTCTATTTCCTTTCAAAATACTCCCTTCTTCTCCAAATCACCCCGCTCCCGATGTCAGAAATTTTAGGTAATAATCACTCCTACTCCCTCTACTACTTCCTTTCACGAATTTAGACATGGTTAGGGTAGAAAACAAGGATTTGGGGTATACATTGTAGTTTTCTTTTAGAACTTGAATTTGGGTTGGATTTTTATTAAATTTCCCGAAGCATAGTTGCTTCCTTTACATCTACAACGCCTATCCGGCATTCTGGGCGTAAGGATTAAGTACTTTTTGGCCAAAAATAGGCCAAAAATGGTGTGGGAGGTGAGGAGTTATTCTTGAATAAACTTGTGATTTGGACGGAATTTAGGGGTTATAATGCCCAAATTTTTATAGAAAACTGTAATAGGATACTTTAGAAGCACTGATCTGAACATGGATTATTTAAAATGGAGTTTTGGGTCAGTGGGGCGCCATTGTTGCACCCTTAGAGTTTCTGGGATGATAAATATTGCTATAGAGATTAGGTTTCGCTATAGCGGAGAAATATCTTCTATAGCGATTCCATCATGGCAGACGATCATCGGCTATAGCATACTACCGCAAAAAAGTAGCCCCCCAGGCTAATACTTAGAATTTTTTTGCCTTTTTCTTAATATCTTATGCCTTATCGAATTCTAACCCCACCCCTTATTACATTGCAGGTTATTACACCCAATGGCTTAAGGAGAATTGCCCGTGTATCCTTATGAGTCTTTCCCTGATGAAGCTAGCTGGGAGAAGTTCATGGATTACCCGAGACTGGGATTTTATTATGAGAGGGGGTGCAAAACGGTAGGGATAGATGGAAAAGCATCTGCCTTCCATCGCAGACTTCAAGAGTTTGATTGGGTTTCGTTGATAGTGGCTCCCCCTCCTGCTCATACAGGTTGGGTGCAGGGGTTCTACGCCATACTTCCTACCATCCTTTCGAATGATCCCAACCCCACTATCCGAATCCGAGGGGTAGATGTCCCTGTGGATTCTTAGACTATCAATGAGGTGCTAGGAGTGCCTCACATCTCCAATGCTGAATATGAGGCCAAGGCTAGACTTTGGGATATGACATGGTTGAGAGATACCTTGGTAGATGCAGAGTTCAGAGATCATGTCTACTGGCTTAGTCCCAAGGGTATCACTAGTGCTTACTTCTCTGCTGATGCTAGGAGGTGATTAAACTTGGTATCCTGAAGAATCCACCCATAGGACTTATACCCGAGCCCTGGTGATTGCTTGTGCCATGAAGGTCATTATCATGAATGTGGGGGAACAAATCATCTCCGAGTTGAAGGAATTCTACCAGGGTCATAGGAAGGGCCCTTATCTTTCGGGCTTGGTGTCCGAATTGTGCAGGCAGGTTGGGGTGCCTAAGGATCACACCGACATAGAGGTAGCTATATATGACCCCTTCGACCCTCTCCGGGTGAAAGTGGTCTCTTCCAAAAAGAAGAGGAAAGTGGATGAAGCAGGAAGTAGCCAGCCGGTTGAGGAAGCTGATGATGATGATGACGATGACACCCCTGCCCCTTCCAAATCTTAGCCCCTGATTTCTAGCCACCAGATCGAGGAGAATCTGGCCTCTGTCAGGAAGTTCATGGAGGACACTAATGCTGGAGGTACAATCCAGCACCCTTCTGCTCAGGACTTTGCAGCACTCCGCAGGAAGTTAGAGGAAGAGAAGAAGAAGAGACGATCCCGGGACTGCATGTTTGCCCGAATATGGAAGACCGTCAAGGTCATGTTCTCTTGCATCACCCCGGGTCAGAAGATTCCCACACTTCAGCCTGAAGACAAGCAGGAGTTCCCCTTCCTGAGTTATGATGAGGCTTAGGACCTCCCCCCTTACTTATTAAGACTCTTTACTGCTTTTTGGGTTTTGCCTCCGTTGGGGCTTGTTTTAGAAAGTATTTCCCTTCCGTTTTTCCCCTTTGATTTTTCACACATGGATGCTTGTTTTAGAAAATTGCCCTTAGATGCATATTATATTAGCTATATAGATGATTTCCTAGTTTTACATAGTAATTTATAGCTTAACCATTGCGTTTTAAAGCCCCGGGAATGAAATGAAAAACAGGGGAAAACAGGGCATGCATTTTCCCCACACCCTTTTGCTATAGCGGTTGCCACTCTGCTATAGCGGTACCACCGTAGCGATAAAAATACCGCTATAGAGGGATCATCATATAGATGCAGGTCTGCTATGTCGGTCCTGACGGTAACAGTCCAGAATTTTGAAATTTTCAGCAGGTGTACTCATCCCCCTTCCCAGTTTTCACTGTCTAACCCCATCAATACTGCCATGGTTTTAAACAACCTCCAAGACCATTCCTGGCAATGCACAGACCAAAACTTAGCATCCAATTATCACCAGTCATAACAGATTTACAGAAGGAAGATAATCACAACAACACCTTCCCGCTATCCCACAGGGATAATCCTGTTGTTCCCATGGTTCCCAACCAAGTCCCGACTGTCCTAAAATCTAAGTTTCCCTAAAATAGTAAATCCTTCCCCCTCACCATCTTAACCAATGATGACTCCCTTTCTGAAAATAACATGAAATCTTAACTCCATGCACATACTATTTTACCATAAATCAATCATACCAATTCAAATTATGACTACCTTTAGACCCATAAATTCACAGCAAGGCAACTAATCACATATAAATCAAGTAAGTCATACAAGCATTGAACACATAACATTTCAACTTAGGCTACAATGAATCAAGTCACATAAATTTACTCTCTATTCGTCCCATGGATAGCTACTAGAAGATCTTCCATGTCTTACCACAGCTTCTCAGGCCAGATAACAATTGAAACCTTCCCGATTCTAACTCCTCTTGCTTGTTTTCACAACTGCCGGAGCCAAAAGACATCCTTTTTCTTATCGAGATACCAATAGGAATCGAGAGATACCAATTGGACTCAACCCTTACAAGCAAGTAAATGAACCGCACGAAGGAATGAAAGAAGGGAAGTTTCCTAGAATGCTTTATAGCTTCCCAAGGATTAGATGTGGACGTCAACGCACCAATCCGCAGGACTCTATTTGACATTTTGCTCTTATACTAGGAGACCAGTAACCTAGGATCTAATACCATCTGTCACGACCCAACCTACCGAGACATGTGGGCGCCTACTCTATGCACCTAGATAAATGAACCTTTACCACCCATCCAATAGGTAAATGCGGAAAAACTCAAGTATAACCATACAATCCTCCCTTTTGATACATAAAAACCTTTACAACCTTTTATTCAGGAAAACCCCTTTAAGAAGAACACAAATAAACAATTTTACATCTTAAATCTCCCTCCCTAGGACCTAGTATAAGACAGGTATAAGAGATACTACAAGAATAATACAAGAAATGTAAGATGACACAGCTCCCACCATGTAAAAAGAGTAGAAGCTGCTGAAGATTGCTGTCTTCTTGTAGCTAAGAAACATCACCAACCCTTCAACCAGACTATACCCAAAAGGTATAGCAAGAGTAGAATCAGTAAAAACACATGTACTGGTAGGAATCATTAGTCGACCCGAATCCACTCATACCATCATATAAAAAATTAGGAAAAGCATAAAATTAACCAATGTAGTCCTATCCCCCAACATTCGCCTTTATCCAAACCAAATATCAACACCCATCTACATATGGATTCTGCCTTAACCCTTCTTATCCCTTCCACTGCTAACTACCCCACTCGGGACTCTGCACCTGGCCCCTAGGATTTCGCGAGTCACACTAACCTTAGACTTCCCAAGTCACCTTAACCTTAGACTTCACAAGTCACCTTAACCTTAGACTTCCCAAGTCATCTCACACTAGTCCAACCGCTAGTCCAGTCCTGGACTACCACCCCATTCTGTTAGTTAACCCCTATGGCTATACACCCAGAAACAACCCAAGTAAATATCAATCCATACCCACTACCCTCATGGTACTACTCATAAGTATCCGGACTTCTCAAGTATCCATGGAAAATTCTCCCTATGACAATACCATCTAGTCACACAACGCCAGACTATCAGTCATTCCCCTAGCTTATCAACCACATGTAATCCACTTTATAACTATGATCAACAATCAAGACAACATTAAACATTTCTGTTCCACATTGCCCGGACCCACCCTTGGATCCCCTTGACAAATCCTAAGTGTTAAACATGTACCCCGGTCTACACCAAGACCAAACTCACAATCAAATAAGAATGACCCGGCCTCTCAAGGACCATATGCAGTAATCACAATTTCAGAAACACAACCTTATCCGCTCATAGAACCATCGAATAAATCAGTAATGTAATTAAAACAACCCGTACCAGGCGTGGTACCATGGCAAACCATTAGAAATTACCTTACCAGGCGTGGTACCCGAGCCAACCATTAGTAAACCCATACTAGGTATGGTACCCGAGCCAATCATTTGTATACCCATACCAGGCGTGGTACCCGAGCCAACCAAATGTCCTAACAAGTCCAATTTAATCACACCCAATGAACAAACATACTTGTAAAATCAACAAGCAAATAAAAGAAGTTTATTTCACAAGACTGATTACCGGATAACTAGACATTCACAAAATATTCCCTAAAAATTCAACTCATAAATGTGTTTCTGGCTCCATGGATTCCCCTTTTCAACTATACAATAAGCATAAAAATGTAAATAGGTCAATATAATCAATAAGAAAACCTAGCTTACCTGAGCGCCAAGCAGCTGCAGAAATGCATTTCTGGCTCCATGAAGGTGTTCCCTGTTGGATGGTGAATCCAAAATCTTTGTTTCCACATCCCATCAGCCATAATCCCTCATCTTCATGATTTCCAAGCCTTGGGCAGCTTAGAAGGGTTTTTGGAGAAATCCTCGTATGTTTTCCAACTGAGGAGGAAAAGACTTTTTATTAATTTTGCATTCTGAGGCTACTGCCTCCCCTCATTCCGCTATGGCGGACAACCATCCGCTATAGCGCTGCCGCTATAGCAGAATAAATACTGCTATAGCAGAGTGACATCATCCTAAACTAAATTTCAAAATTATAATTTTTCTGTCACGTCAACCCTGTTTAATACAAAACCTATTTCAATCATTCCTAAAATTTTGTGATAACGTGATTTCTAAAATAACGATGAATCCGATCATTACATTTTCTTTCATTAAATAAGTTCTTCATGCCTTTTTTTAAATAAATATTTCAATCTTCTTTTATAAAGTTATTTCTATCATGTTTTCTAAATCAAATCAAACCGAATTTTTCAAAGTTAATTAAAATAAGTTGGTTTTAAACAAGACCGGATAATCGCAAGTTAGCGGACGCTTTTAATGTCTTAAAAACCTTCTAAAAGCCTTAATAAGAACCTCTTACCCCAAAAATTTTAATCTTTGAAATATTTTATCTGTTTTAAGACTTTAAAGATCTTTTTGTTTAAAGTTTTTCTTGGTTTTTCTTTAATTAAACTAAGTGGCGACTCTTACTTCTACTTCGAAAATTATTTTGAAACTTTAACTTAGTTTTCAAAATAACTTTTCAAAGTCAAACAAACTATTTTTCTCGAAAACAGAAATGGAAACTCCGCTGGGGATTATTCAACTAGGTTCTAACCTTATTGTTGTTACTAACTTATTTGACTAACTATTCAAAGTTGTAATAATTTTATCGCCTTCCTTATTTATTTACTTTACGCAAATATAAATTATTCATGTCATATTCTGCCTCTCTTGGCAAAATATTAGATTTCATTAGGGGTAAAAAGAGTGATTATTAAAGTATTTGCAGTCTTTCTTCACTTAAAGCACACTTTCTCAAAATAGACAAGTGAAGTAGTTGACCCCCGGTCGGTTAACGGTCAATTATTATTTTAGCCCGTGGTTGTCCGCCCTGGTTCCTGGTCATTTTCAAATAAACCAATTCTAGTCAACCTAAGATAGAGCGAAACCGAATCCCTAAATAAGCATTGACCTAAGATGTCTTAATATTCAAGATATATTAAGTCCACTAGTAAGACCACCTTGTGTTCGAAATGGTCCACGGCCTGAAAGAACAATCATCCCATATATGGTTAATTGAAAGGTGTGATATCAAATTGTACGGACCATTGTCCCTCAGGTTTGGGAAATATTTATATAGTCTCTTTACTCAAGTATCTTCACCCGAAAGGCATTCAGAATTCTAAGAAATCTAAGTAGTACGATAATGAAGAATCCACGGTGGCCTAGTTTAGAAATGTACCCTTGCGTGTGACCGACATTCACCTGTATTCCCTTTCCCTTATTTTATATACCCATTTGATTTATCCATTGTATATAATATGTTTTTGGGGCAATAGAACATTTTACAAATGACATACATATCCTTTAATTTGTTAGGCCTACCTTTGGCATAAAAATATCATATATTTGTATAGGATACGTTATAATATGTTATGTGATATGAACTGACTTATGTGCTACGTGTGTTACTTGAATCAAGGATGAATTGATCCATTTCTATTTTTCAAAATTTTAGAACACCACAGGCGGAAAATATAAACTTACCATACAAAGTCCGATCAAAAGCACTCTGAGTTTTTGAGTTTCTCGGAAAAAATCCCAAACCCTCTTTTCAAAAAGTCCCTAAAACTTACTTCCCAATTTGAACTACGTAGGGCCTAAGTTATCCTTCGTGAGATACGTAGGCAATCTTTCAAGGCCCGGCCCCTATCTTTAAGAAATTTTCATTCCCCCACTTTATGGAAAATGCCAAAAGGATTCAGAAATGCAACGGACAAAGTATCAGAAGACGAAGACTCATCAAGTCAACTTTCCTGATAAAATTTATTTGTCCAAAATCAATGGGCAAATTCCTGTCCATTGAACCCTCGAGTCTATAATTACCTGTGGATCAATTTACCTTGATAAAAAATAACTTTTATATGTTTAAAATAATTCTTATGTATTTATTATTAGTCAGATATCTTGTGTTGTTTACCACTAACGGAATTTGACTCATTTTTCTTTGAGTTGTTTTCATTCAAACAGGTAATAGAAATTGATCTGTGTTGATAAACTGGCCGAACACCCTTACTTCACCCGCTCAAAAACACACATAGATTCCTCCTTTAACCATCACTTTTCTAAGGGCAAAATGATAGATAATGAGGAAGATAACGCTTTGGCCATAAGAGAAAATGTTATTGCTGAACAAAGTGAAATGATTGCAGAGCTCACAATGAAGCTAGAGAAGATGCAAGAAGAGGTGCAAAAAGCCAAGGATATGACAAGCTTGGCTATTGCCGCTAATACCTCGACTCTAAAAACTCCCAAACCCCTCTCCAAATCCCTCCACTCAATTCTCCGTTAACCGAAAACCATCCAAAAGATATCCTTTCCACCTCCCACCTAGACCTTCCAATGAAACTATCTCCAATAATCCTCCACATATCGGATTCTCGTACCAAATTCACACTCCACCTATCTAGAACACTAACCAAAGCAATAACCCAAATGCCTAAAACCCACAAAACCTCACTCTGAATTACCAAAATATGCCACCAAATACCTATAATTTCCAAACTAACTACCCCAATATCATCAATCCACAAAACTATACCTCTACATACCCAAGTGCCATCCCATATGTCCAAAATATGCCACCTTCTGCTTTCCATGCCATAGTGTAACCTTACACTGCACTCCCAGAGAATTCCAAGATCGATCATTATGAGGAGAAGAAAAAGGAGTTGAAGGAAGTAGAAGATAAGAGTTATCATGACTTGGCACTGATAAAAGAGGAAATTGCCAGGATCAGGGAGTCCCGTGGCCAATCTAATGAAAAATAATATGATTATAAAGACCTCTGCATTCACCCAAAGTTGGATCTGGCGTAGGGATTTAAAATTCCCAAATTTGAGACATTCAATGGTACGGGAAATCCTAATGCTCATCTGCGAAGCTATTGCAATCAAATGGTCGGTGCAAGGAAGAATGAGGCTTTGTTGATGAGGCAGTTTAGCTGGAGTTTGAATGGGGTAGCTCTAGAGTGGTTCACCACTCAAGAGTTAAAAAAAATGGTCTAGATGGAGTGATCTAGCAAGAGACTTTGCTCGGAGATTCGCGTACAATGTGGAAGTTGTTCTGGACCAATACTCTGTAAGTCGTATCAGACAGAAATCAAACGAGGACTTTCAAGATTATGCTTATTGTTGGAGAAAGAAGGCAGCGAGAGTTTGTCTATTATGATGGAAGAAGAAATTAGCGTGGTATTTATGCGCTCTCGGGAATCTGAATTCTATGACAAGATTATATCGCCGGTTAAGGCCAAGTTCACCGACTTTATTCAAATTGGTGAAATCATTAAGGAAGGCCTTCGGAGTTGTAAGATTGCCAAAGTCCCAGCACCATCGAGATCAGCAGGATTTCCCAAAAATAAAAAAAAGAGGATGTGTCTTCAGTGTCCTTCAGTCCAAACACGAGATCCAAAAAGCCTTTCGGAGCTAATTCCAAGAAATGACTTGTTCCTTCTACCCCTCCCCCAGCTCCACAAAACCCCCAACCTGTTTTCTACAGTCAACCTATCTACCAAGCTCCATTACCAAATATACAGCCCATTTATAAAACTCTACACCCAAATGTGCAGCCCACTTACCAAACTCCTCCCCAAAATTTTCAAGTGTATCAAAAGGCTCCCAAAAACCAAAATTATCATCAATTCCCTACCCCTGCCAATCAAAATAACAATCTTCCCTGTATAAATTTGGAAAAGAAAGTTCCTCGAACCTTTACCCAGCTAGCGGAAAACAAAACTCAGTTATATGAAAGATTGAAGGCTACCGAACTTATCCAGCCTATTCAGCCGAAACCTACAAACACTGACTCTCATTTCTTAAGCGATGATCAACATTGTGCTTATCATTTCGGAGGAGCCGAACATGATACCGAAGATATCATTAACCTTAGACACAAAATTAAGGATTTAATTGATCAAAGGGTGGTCACACTGTAGACAACACGTCCAAATATTAATAACAACCCACTCCCAAATCATGGGGGAACCACCGTTAACATTATAGAGATTGAAGAAGAATGGGTGGTGATCAAGTCAATAATGCTGGTTAATCGTAAGAAGCAGGGAGTGCTGTTAAAGGCTGTAGCTTTTTTGAGTATCGCTGAATCACCCTTTGAAGGGTTAAAACACAATAATGCCTTGTACATTATTGTCAAATATCAAGAGAAGATTGTGAATAGGGTATTGATTGATGATAGTTCGGGTTTGAATATTTGCTCTTTATCCACACTCAGTCAGCTAGATTATGATTTGGGAAAGATTCGCTAGAGCAGGATCAATGTGAAAGCCTTCGATGGGGGTCAAAGGGACATTATTGGAGAGGTTAGTTTGTACATTCAGATGGGACCCACTGAGTTTAGCACTGAGTTCCAAGTCATGAACATCACCACTAATTATGATTTGCTCATTGGGAGGCGGTGAATCCACGAGGCCTGAGCTATGCCCTCAACTCTGCATCAAATGGTGAAGTTTGTCTGGAAAGATCATGAGGTGTTCATTCATAATGAGGGGAGTCACTTGAGCCATCCCAATAGTTGTGTCCCCATAATCGAAGAACTTCTGATAGGAAGCAAATTTTACACCGTAGAGATCCTGAATGCCACTTGGGAGGATCTTACACCCAAAACTCTAATGCCACTGATTTATAAGATGCTCACAACCACAACGTTGAGGAGTGGATTTGAATCAGGGTTCGGATTGGGCAAGATTTTTGATGGTATAATCGAGCCAATAAGGCTCCCAGGACAATTGTCCAAACATGAACTGGTGTATGTATTCCAAGGAGACAAGGAAGAAACCAAAGAAAAGAAGCAGTCAAGATTGCCAAAGTCTCTACCTCATCTATATCAGTCATTTCTAGTGCGAAGTGGTCCCCCATATGACGATATAGAGGATGGAATAGGAGATCTATTCAAAGAATGTGATGCTATTATAGAAGAAGTCCCCGAAGCAGCCGTCATCAGGGAAGCTAGGCCAGGCGAGCAGTTGCAGAATTAGGACGCTACTCCTTGATGACTCTCTATTTGTCTGGGTAGACAAAAGACTTTATTTTTATAAATATTGGTGATGGTACAGATGAGGCCCGTGACCCACCCTTTATGTCTTTAATTTCCTTGTGATGTCTTTTCCATTTTCCAGAAGGCATAGATTTGCACTCGTGCGAGTCATAGCCATAGTTTATAAATATTTCGGATTCCAATGAAAAGCCTCTCTTATTGCGAAAACTTTACTATATATTTTTCTTGTCATTATCTAACTTATTTTGTTTATGATTTCAGTAATAATAGCTTAAATCCTGCCAATGTCATGTCATGTCAAAAGCTGATCGAACAAATCAGGCTAAATGATATTGGAAATGAAGAGAGTGAAATTATGGACCTTGAACGACTAACCAAAGAGTCAAAGAATTTTGAGAACCAGGAAAGGCCCTACCTAGAAGAGATTGAGGTAGTTAATCTGGGATACGATGGTCAAGTTAAAGAAATCAACATCAGTGTTCATTTGACAAAGGCACAAAATAAAGAACTTATCATTCTGCTCAAGCCATACATCAACATCTTTGATTGGTCCTACAATAATAGGACAATAATGAGCATAAACATAATCTCCTAAAATTTATTGGTCAATTGAGAATTCAATCCAGGGAATGGACAGTTAATCCTTCCCTTCCATGAGATAAAGGAAAGTTTTCACCAAATTAGCAAGGACTGTACGTTGTCCAAAAGGTTTTATCAGGAGGTGCTTTGATTTTGTCCGAGATGGATGGCCAAGCATGGCCCAAGCTGATCAACTCTGATATTGTGAAGAGATACTATGCTTGAATATGAGATATGATATCGCCCAATAAAACCCCTATGAGGCCATTCACTAGGAGCCAAGCCAAAGAACTCCAAGACTTACAAGCTCTATTAATGAAGAAAGAGGCATTGGAGACCATTGAAGAGCGTAGATCAAGGATCTATAAACTATGGATGATCGCATGGGAAGACGAGGCTGCCAACAATTTTGTTTGATGGTGCGACTAGGGGGAGACACGCACATAGCATGGTGCATTTCGCACAAGCTTCGCACAAGGCTGCAAAACTACTTTTGTTTAGGAGGTGCGGCATGTTGATGCGTTGGGCACTCCTAGATGTGTGGATCACACCTCAAATGCATAACCCATGCGTTGGGCCCATGTTGGGCTATCTTTCAAGTTCACTTTTGGGCCTCTATGTAATGGCTATAAATAGGGGTTCCCTTTCCTTCGCTAATTAAATTTTGATGAATATTGAATGTTGCTTTGAAAGCTTGTAGTTGCTAATTTAGCTTGTAGTCGTGGATGGATTCCAAATCTAGTTCTCTAGTTGTAGAAATCTATTGGGTGGATTCCTAATAGTCTATTAGGTGGATTCCTAATAGGTAGTTGAGTGATTACGGGTGGATTCCTTTGATTGCTTGTTAACTTCTTTGCTTGATTAATCATAGAGTCATCCACTTGTGGATTCATTTATTTGTCTCTTTTTTTGGTTGAGGAATTATTGTTCGTTAATTAGGTTCAATTGGGAGGTGAGGGTATAAAGTTCTTTGTTGTCCATAAACTTGGTTAATTAGCTTTAATTCATATATCTTTTGTTTATTTAATTTTCGCATTTGGATTTCGATTATTCTCCCTAATCGAGATCTTATTATTTGATATTAGAGATTAGGCTAAAGGATTGTTCCCACAATTCTTAATCCTAGGTTCATAAATCTGAAAATCTCAGAAAAAGGTTGAAAACGTTTTTAGAAAAATTTTACAATTTGTTTTTGTTGATCTAGTGCTTTGTTTGAAAATTTGATACTAGAATCGTGTTCTCTAGTATCAAGTGAGTCTAGATCTGAGATTTGAGCTTGTTTGGAGTTGATTTAAAGATTTCACTATTGTTGGGTGAAAAAGCCTGAAGAACAAGTTCAAGATCTGGGTTGATTGAAGGCTTCAAACCTATTGGGCTTTGATCTCCTATTCATAGGGAGCTTGAATCTCACGTTTGAAGAAATTTGGTTAAGGTTTGAAGGATCTATCATTTTTGAAGTTTGAAGAACTTGAAGAACACAAAATGGGTCTCTTCAATTTGGAGTGATTTGATTCTAATTTGTATCGGGCTTTGTTCTCTATATCGAGAGGAGGCTACGTTTAAAATTTAGAGACATTCCGAATTGAATTGAGAGAGTTGGAAATATGAAATTCATAGGTGTTCTTGGTGTTCTTCAAGGTGATTGTTGAAGAAGAAGGAGAAATAAAATTGTTTGATCCAAAGGAGTAAAGGAAAAGGGTACGTACTTGTGTTTTTACTAAAAGGAATTTACCAAAAGGGGCAAGTCCTAAGAAGGAAAAAGTACAAAAAGCTGAAAAACGAGTACAAACGCAGAGGCTTTAGGTGTTTTGCCTGGTGTTGTGCGAAGTGAGGTGCGACCAGCACTTTGCTTGGTGCAAAATGCACCAGCACTTCGCACCAGGGAGGACTATCTTCTATTTTGGTTGTGCGAACGAAGGTAAGTTAGGCACTTTCCCTTGTGCGTTTTGCACATCACTCCGCACCCCCTGGCAGTTTCAAATCAAGTTTTCTCCAACAAATCTAAGGCTTATCGAATAAAAATCATAAGACTAATCTACAACAAGTATTGTCTACTTGATTGTAATTAGGTCCCTTGCGTCCATTTCATTTCGTACCAATTGTTTATGAAGCTTTTCTAGTTTAAGCAATCGTTGAGAACCTTCTTGGCTCCATCCGCTTGATTTTGAGTCGGTCCTTCTTTTGGGTAATAAGAATCCATTCCTCCACAAAGGATAGGTGACTTGTGACTTGGTTGAGTAAAGAAAGTTCACTATCAATCCTTGGAAGACACCATAGGAGGTAAATGAGTGTTCACATACGAGAGGGTGAGGAACCTTTACTACTAACTTTTGTGTTGAATTTGGCAGGTACAAATGTCCAAAGCAATTGATTGTGCTTATGAAGGACATGGGTCCTTTAATATGGAGGCCTCCTTTGCCTCGATTACAATGCAAATGGAAGAAATGAATGGGAAGATAGCGGACTTAAGTGGAGGCCTAGCTATCATGAATGGAAGGATGGATTATATGGAGGATCGGATGGTTATTGTTGAGAGTCCCAACCGAGAGGACTCACCTCAAACCACTCATGGATCAGGAGCAAATAGGAACACGAGTTCCTCAATGACTATTACCCCAAGGTATGCCCGAGAGTTATGCAACCCCCGAAAAAATCCAAGCTCCACTCCATATAACCAACAACCTTCTTTCCAAATGCCTAACTATCCAAACAATGTTAGACCAAGTTCCACTCATCCAAATTACCCGCTACAAGAGGAAAGTCCTTTTGTAGAAAACCAAAACAGAACTCCACTTCGAAATGCATCATATGCCAACTTGCATGTACCACATGTCCAAACCCAAGAACCTTACCAAGATAGCCACCACAACCCGCTCTACGAATAGTGTGAGGAAATGAATATTAACCAGAACTATGATGGTCCTCAATATGGTAGTGGACAAGGTTATGGTGCACCTAGAGATAGAGTGCAACCTAGAGGTTATGGTCGGAACCAAGGTGCAAGATGGCAAAGGAATGGAGATCGAGGTAAATGGTTTGATGATCGCAACGGTGATCAATATGGGTATCGAGGTGATAAATATGGTGGCAACAACAATGATAGGTATGGTTATCAGCAAGGAGATTATGATGACCATGAACGGAGTTTGAATACCATCAAGGATACTCTTCCAACCTTTAAAGGTAGTAGTGATCCGGAAGAATTCCTTGAATGGCGGACACAAAGTGAGCATATATTCGTCACCAATAACATTTTGGATGCTATGAAAGCCAAATATGCCCTTACTCAATTTGTGGGATATACATCCACATGGTGGGAGTCCAAGGTGAGAGAACGATCCCGACATCTCATTTATGATTTGCCTACATGGCAAGAATTGCTAGCACTTATGGAAGTGAGGTATGTTACACCTACTTATCATCAATAGGTTCTACCGAAGGTGTACCTCCTTCAACAAGGTACCAAAAGTGTTGAGGAGTATTATGATGAGTTTGAAAGTTTGAGATTGAAGTCTAAGCTTGAAGAACCGATATTAATCATGGTGATACGGTTTGTCACCAACTTGAAACAAGACATCTCAAAGGCGATACAACTCAAACACTATGCTAGCTTGGAGGAAGCCTATCATGATGCTACCAAGGTAGAGATTGACTTGAAAGATGAGAAGTCATTTAAAGCCAAAGGTACTACAACTTCCTCATGGAACAAAAACAATGACAAGTGAAAGTCTTCTACCACTCGGGAGTACACAAAGGGTAGTGGTCAAGCTACTCAAGCTAAAGTTGACAAGCCAAAGTGGAATGACAAGGCTAAGGAAGGTAATCAATCAAAACCTATCTTTTCTCGTCCTTCTACCATTCAATGCTTTAGATTTCAAGTAAGGGGCACATTGCTAGTGAGTTTCCGAACTGGAGAAAAATTATGGCTTACAAGGATGGGTACCATACCGAAGAAGAAGAGGAGTGTGGTCAAGAGAGTGGAGATGAAGAACCCAAATGTGATGATGATGAGACACCTTTGAATGATGATGATGAAAGGATAGAGGAGAGGCCAAACTTTGCTATGCTTATGAATACAAGATTGCCTCACGAGTGTGATGATGATGCACCATTGCCCTTCAATATGAATTCGTCTTGTGTTGTGAGGCGGATTATGGGAGCTATTGCTAAAGAGGAGCTTGATCAATGGAAAAACTTATTTCATGCTAGATGCAAGATCCTAGAAAAGATTTGTGCCTTGATCATTGATAGCGGGAGTTGTACTAATGTTGTGAGTGACACTTTGGTGGAACAAATGCAACTTCCCACCAAGAAACATCCTAGTCCTTACAAGCTCCAATGGCTCAATGAAAGCGGTGAAATAAAGCTCCTCAAGCAAGTAAGTATTAAATTTAGCATTGGTAAATATCAAGATAAAGTTCTTTGTGATATTGTACCTATGCTTGCTTGTCATTATTGCTTGGAAGACCTTGGCAATTTGATAGAGATATTGTACATGAAGGGAGAACCAACAAGTATTCATTTGTATTTGGTGGTAGAAAGTTCTCTCTTGCTCCTTTAACTCCCTACCAAGCTAGTGAAGATTACCGGATCATGAAGGAACTCTAGGAGAGAATGAAATTGGTAAAGGATGTTAGTACAAGCTCTACATGTGTGCAAGAAAAGGAAGATGGCTTGTCTAAAAATAAGAACAAGTTGTGCATGATAGCTAAGCCAAGAAATTATTTGAAAGGTGTTGATGAGGAGCGATTCCTAGTGTGCCTTGTCAACAAGGATCTATTATTGCATGTTAACCAAGATACTAGCGCTTTGCCTAGGATTGTGTCATCTCTTTTGCAAGAATATGAGGGTTTATTTCCCGAAGAGATGCCCGAGGGATTGCCACCCTTGAGGGGTATTGAACATCAAATTGATTTTGTGTTCGAATCTCAAATTCCAAACCATCCGGCATATAGAAGCAATCCGAAGGAGACTAAGGAGTTACAAAGGCAAATTGATGAACTCCTTGAAAAGGGACTTGTCAAAGAAAGTCTTAGCCCTTGTGCCGTATCGGTTATCCTTATTGCTAAAAAGGATGGCACTTGGAGGATGTGTATTGATTGTAGAGCCGTCAACAAAATAACAGTGAAGTATCAACATCCTATTCCTAGACTTGATGACATGCTTGATGAGCTTTGTGGCTCAAGTGTATTTTCGAAGATTGATCTTCGAAGTGGATATCACCAAATTCGTATGAACTCGGGTGATGAATGGAAGACGGCCTTCAAAACCAAGTTTGGGTTGTATGAGTAGCTAGTTATGCCTTTTGGCTTGCCTAATGCCCCTAGCACTTTCATGAGGTTGATGAACCACGTGTGGAAGCCCTTCATCAGAAAGTTTGTTTTCATTTATTTTGATGACATACTTGTCTATAGTAGGACCATTAAGAAGCATGTTGGCGATTTGAGGAAAGTATTTGATGTCCTACTACATGAGAGGATCTTTGAAAATCTCAAGAAGTGTTCGTTTTGTGTAGAGAATGTGGTATTCTTGCGGTTCGTGGTGAGTGCCAATGGTGTAGAGGTGGATGAAGAAAAGGTTGAGTCTATTAGATCCTTGCCAACTCCTACTAATGAAACCGAAGTGAGGAGTTTCCATGGGTTGTAAAGATTCTGTCGACTCTTTGTGAAAGGCTTTAGCACTATTGCTTCCCCTCTAACCGAATTGATCAAGAAGTACACACCCTTTATTTAAGGAGATGTTCAAGAGAAAGCCTTTCAAGAATTGAAGTCTATGTTGAGCACTTCTCCTTTGTTAGAATTACCCAACTTTGATAAAGCCTTTGAAATTGAGTGTGATGCTTTGGGTGTTGGCATTGGTGGGGTGTTGATGCAAGAGGGAAAGCCTTTAGCCTACTTTAGTGAAAAGCTAAAGGGGGCCTCATTGAAATACTCAACATATGATAAGGAGTTGTATGCACTTGTGCGGGTGTTGGCTCATTGGCAACACTATCTATGGCACAAAGAGTTTGTGATAAGGACGGATCATGAGTCATTGAAGCATCTAAAGAGAAAATCAAAGTTGAACAAGCACCATTCTAATTGGGTGGAGTTTATTGAAACATTTCCTTATGTGATCCACTACAAGCAAGGGAAAAAATGTGGTTGCCGATGCTTTGTCTAAAAGGTTTGTATTGGTTAACACCTTGACTTCTAGAATGATGGGTTTTGAAAGGTTAATGGAGTTCTACTCTAAGGACTCCGACTTCAAGTATATTTATGATGAACTTGGCCAAGGAAAGCATGTTGAACATTTCCAAATGATTGATGGTTATTTGTTAAAGGATAGCAAAGTGTCACGACCCAATTTCTCGGTCATGATGGCCCCTACAACCCCCGGTAGGTGAACCAATCCCCGTAGCCCAGAACAGTTAGTAATGGGCTACTATCTAGCAAATAAGGGAACAAGACAAATAAAATAGATAACAGGGATATAAATATACATATGCGGAAACTAAACCAAACCCCAAGACCTGGTATCATAGTACAGAGCCAAACTACATACATGGAGTACAAATAAACCAAAACAATATATACAGATGTCTCTGAATGGTAATAGAGTACATGAAGCAAAAGATAAACTAAAGCTAAGCTCCGATCGCCAAGAGCTCACCCTCAGCCTGAAGTAGTCTCCAACAGATCTCCAAGCACGAATCACAACGGTCTAGCAGCGATGGCCCACGCTAGGATCTGCACCCAAAAATGCAGGGGGTAGGGGTGAGCACCAAATGCGAAGCATAAGGTACCCAGTAGGTATCATAGGCCGACTGGGCACATATAAGATAAAAGCGCAGTAATAGACAGAATAGAAGCAAGTAGTCACAGAAATCAACGAAAGGTACACAGGAACTAGCCCAGAGGGAAATCAACAGAACCACATGTGAGGCTAGTAAGAAGAATATACACACCATAGGCACAGGTGAAAGTAAGAAATAACGCACCTGGGGTCCTTGCAACAACAGTGTATACAAAATACGTTTACGAAATGGACGGTATACCGGTAACCTCAAGTGTAAGAAGAAGAGAGAAGGAGTAATCATAGGCATGCTCAGAGACAAGAATCAAACTCAACTAATCATACCAATCTCATACTTATCCATAATAGAGAACAATTCTGTAAGTAAAAAGCAAAAGTCTACCTACAGTCCCTCGGCCGCCCATACAACCGAGGAACACAAACAAGTGAAAACAAACCCTCCGGCATCCCATACTACCGGAGCGTACAATCAGCACACAGCAAACAAGGGTGGAACCTCGAACCATGAATGATATGATGCATGAAGATCTCAAGTGCCATAGTATCTCTGTATGTACCTCCTCCGGCGCCGATCCGGCCCAGCAGGTAGGTTCCATGGAAGGACTCTGCCCGTATACCTCTACTCCACCGTATACCCCTCCTCCGGCACACGCAGCCCGTAGCCCCTGGCCCGGATAGCAAGGTCCATGGAGGTCCCAGACCCCATACTAAAACTCAGTATCAGAACATGTATCAAGATAGAGACCCCAGTCTCGATATCAAGATAGAGACCCAGTCTCGAATATGCATGCCCAGACCCTGTCCAGACTAAAAATAGTAGGAAAATATCTCAAAAACCCCTCCAAGGGTGCCCGGGCGTCGCCGGGTCTAAACAGTAAAAAGTCATCTCAGGTGCTCGGTCCGACCGAGGCTAAAAATCATCTCAAGTAACAAGAAAGCTCAACTAGCACCCCGGCCCTGCCGAGTCTAGCGATAATCATAAAACCGATGATTTTAAACATAATTTTACTTTCTTTCCCAAAAATCTCCACAAGTGAAATCAACCATTTCCAAATCATTTCCATCAAAAACGGGCCCCCCGGGCCATGCAAGGTTTAGAAAACAGTGCCAGTAGGCCCGAAGCCAAAACCACAGTAAAATACGGATAAAACCTCTTTATATGCATGGAAATGGTATGATCACACACAATAGCTGCCCCGCAGCTCACAATCAACCTATTGACCCTGCACAGGCCCACAGCTACTCAGCAAGCATAACCAGCCTAGAAGGATAATACTATGCCCGGGACTCACGGACATTCCCAAAATCCCACCTTCTATGTTCCAGAGTCAACAAGGCCTCGCAGGACCACAAGGGTAAATAAAGTATATCCGCAAATACTACAAACAACGGAGGAATAAAAATAGCGGACATGAATAAAGCGGTCAAGGTCTGTGGTACCAACCTAATAAACCAACCCAAGGATGCCCATTAATACAATTTTATTTTATATATACGGAGTCTAGGGAAAATAAACCGTAACCTACCTGTCGTTCGACGACAAGCTGCTGGAACAACGATGTCCAAGCTCGAACCACTCCGAGAAAATCCAAAACTAAATCGGAATCGGATTCGGATTTGGGACGGAATAACTTGACGTAGATAATTGATTTTCTTTTCAGAAATTGAATAATTAACACAAAGTTTTCCTCTCTCAATACTCCTCACGTAACAAATATGATGTACAGTACCAAAGTTTCCTTTGGCAGAAGGTGTAAAGTGAGTTTATATAATCAGCACTAAGTGAATCAATTCACAATTGATTTATTCAATTGAGAAAGTGCCACCA